>VFXL01000569.1:0-60001 GCA_009761765.1 Phenacoccus solenopsis | reverse complement strand
ATAACGTATCATTACGCGTGATATTCACTCTTATTCTTTTTTTTTCAGAATGGTGGTCGCCGCTTTCGTCAGTATTAGTTCATCAGGAAGTAGATTATCGTTAAGGGATACCACCATCATGCCTAGTATTCCAGGCTTACCTACTCTCATCTGTTTGTTATTCTCGCCGATGGTGGAACTTAGATGTGATTCCGAGTTCACAAGACTCACTGGTGCTATTTGCGGTTTAGGGTATAGAAAAGAGAACAGTCGAGCTTTTTATCCAGATAACGATATGGAAATTGTATTCGATATTGATATAACGTTGGATCATATTGTGAAAATAAATAAAATCAGATACTGGTTAAATATTGTGCTCAGTTTCGATGATCATTCTTCGATAGAGAAAACAACCATGGAGTCGTGTAGTGAGAAATTAATCGAGTATATTACCGAGTGCGTATGCCTAGTTATTCATCTGTTGGTTTATCGTTCGTAATTTTTTTTTCTGGTATTTAAATCAATGGGATGTGGAATAATTTTTCAGCTTAATCTGGCAACCATGGACTCCTCAAGAATTATATTACCACACGGAGGCGTATAAGTGGAATTTATTACCATACGAGAAGTATATGAATCCGTGTATTGATGAGGAGGGAAGGAAGAATTTTGAGGAACCGGCTGACGATTTGAATAGCGTTTATCGTCTGATTTGGGGTATTGAGTTGGACGGTGATCCGAGCACTCGTTTGAATCAAGTTACCAAGAATTTGACCATTCTGGAAGATTTCGCTGACGGGTAAGAACGCGATATTCAGTGTTTTTTTCGACCTGAGTTTTTAGTAGAAATTATAGCTATTATAGCCTATCTGATTTGGGGAGTTGGAAGTCGTGGAAGAGGACAGTACATGTGTCAAAATAGCAGTGTTCTGTTAAATTCAATATGCTTGTAATTATGACCCCTTTTTCGGAATAACAGACAAACTTAAACACTTTGTGCGATATAATAGAACCCGAGAATTCAGCCTATAGTATTGAAGCTCAACTACAATTCTACAATGTGCTGACTATAGTACTAACATCGACTTTCATTGAATCTTAATGTCAGAAGATAAAAATGAAAAATTAATTCCGCAAAGCGTATTCAAAAACTAAGCAGTGATGCAAAAATAATGAACTTAAATAAATAATTCGAACAAGACATGCTTGACATTTTTTTTCAACATAAAAAATAAATTAAAATTAAACTTGATTGCTTCACTTCATGATAAATTTCATATTGCAAAAGGAAATGGTGGTTTATCTGTCTGGATTTCAATGGGTAGCTCGGTATATATTTGAGTTTTTTTTTTGTTTTGTTTTTTTTTTTCTTTTTCTTTCATATTACTCAATTGATTTTAATTTTTATTTTTTTGATGAATATATATTTTTATTTTTTTGGGAATCGTATACTTTAAAAATTTAAAATATTTGGAATAATTAATTATTTTATTATTCATTATTATTATCTTTCACAGGAGAGTGCAAGTCAAAAATTTCGAATGTATTCTTTGCCAATCCGCTATACCAAATCCAATGAATGCGAAACTACACCTTAAATCTGGATTGCATAAGGCTCGTGCTGAAAAGTATATTAAGATGACTATGCTTGCGCAAGATTCAGATGAAGACTAAAGTTCTGTTTTTTGTATTAATATATATATATTTTTTTTTTATTTTTTTAATACTTATCATAGACAATGCTGTTCTTTTACAAGTTCGGTTTTTTTTACATTTTTGTTGAAGTTGATTGAATGAGTTATTCGAAACTTCACCGAGTGCTATTTTATTTTTTATTGCTGATCATTTTTATTGCTGTTTCTTTTTTTATAATTTTAAGTTCATTTTTAAAAATTTTTGTTGAAGTTGATTATATGAGTTATTTGCAAGTTTCGTTAGATGATTAATGTAATTTCACAATTTCACACCTTCTTCGATAACAAAATAGTAAATCAAAGTAAAATTAATAACTTTTATTATTAATACTGATGAAAAAATAAATAGCCTTCGTACCAAATTGAATCTCAAAACATATGTCCAATGAAATGAAGGTCATGCTGATCTTAATTCAAATTAAATGTACATTTACAAAAACAATGAAATGAGTAATCTTATCATAATGTCGAAGTATACAAAAATGAAATTTACAAAATAAATGAAAAAACAAATACAACTTAAAATCATCTTTTCTCGATGGTAATGTTAATTCCACCTTCGTTGGTTAAAACTACTTCGGAAATTAATCTCAAATCTTTTTCTTTCTGCATTGTCTTAATTTTGTAATTCTTGATAATATTTGCTAAAATTATCTTGACGCTTTGAATGGCTAATTTTTGCCCTACAATAAAAGTATTGTATAGATTTCCATCCAAAAATGTAAATTTGATTTTCAAATGAATAATAACTCACCGATACAGTTTCGCGGGCCAGCGCTAAATGGAATATAACAAAATGGATTCTTTTCAACTGACTGTCCTGCTGAAAACCTTTCGGGAATGAACTCAGAAGGATTAGGAAAGTTTTGTGGATCTCTATGTAAGGAGTATACATTGATTAATGCGCTAGTTCCTGGTGGTATTATCTGATTCACTGGAAAAAATGTACGTGACCGGTAAATGTAGAGAAATTTGATTGATTATTAAAAATGGTTATATTCTTACTCGTTTCTAATGGTGAAGTTATATGTCTTGCTATTAAAGGAACTGGAGGATATAGTCTTAAGACTTCTTTGATACAGCATTCCAAATATTCCAGACTACCAATATCTGATGTTTTTAATGAAGAGCTTCCGAAATCCGGTATTTTTTCATTTAATTCTTTTAAAATTTTCTCCTAACGTATTAAATATAAATTAGAAGAAAAATTTAAAAATGAAATTTTGATTTGTGAAAATTCTTACTTGAGCTTCTGGATGAAATCCCAACAGGTAAAGACTCCAAGAAACAGTTATCGATGTAGTATCGTGACCCTAGAATGTATGAAATGAAATTTTTTAAAATTCGTCAAGATAGGGTAATTTTTTCAATTTCAAATAAAGTATTATTTACTCACGGCAAATATGAATGTGTTCACTTCTTCTCTTATATCATCATCGGTGAGAATCGATCCGTTTTCCGAAAGTTCTAACAATAAGTCTAAAAACACTTTTCCTTTTTTTTCTACAAAAAAAAAAGAAAATACAATAAATTAAACTACGCTCATGTAGGTCAAGAATCTTAATGATGCGTAGAAACTTATTAATAGTTACTTTGTAAAATATTGGAATTGACATCCAACGCAACTTTGTTTTTTTGCGAATTTTGGTACTCTTCTTTTTTCTTTTCGATAATCTGCGAAGAAGATAATTTTACTGTTGACTTGTTTTATTATTAGCGCGATTTTTAGTTCAAAAAATAATTACTTTGGTTGAAAACGTATTAACTATGTCCAAACATTTTTTCTGCCTAGCAGCATATGGTGTGCAGTTGAACAAGAAATTTGGTTTTAGCCATGGAGTGATGAATCGCCTTTGTGCAATAGCCATTAAACTAGACGAATACGAGAAAAAACTTATGAGTCCAATTTTTTCACTCAGCTTTTTTGAATTTCAGAGTGAAGTAGTGAAGTACTTACTCTTCAATAGCATGAACGTATTCCAGATTAGCGTTGATTTGGGAATGAAGCTGGTATCCCAGTGTTAGCTCTGTGAACGATATCACAATTTTAATAAATCAACTTCACAAACCGTTGAAAATATTCATAATTATTTCAACTAACCGCAGATTATGTCCATAGCTGCTAATTTCATGTAGGGCACGATGTTAAATGGGTGATCCACTTCTTTTTGAAGTTGCTGGACTAAAACTTCGCTTTCTTTTAGTACAGTGTGGAGATAATTTTCAAGCATATTGTAGTGAAATACTGGCGTCAAAAGTTTTCTTTGTGAATGCCATTTTTGTCCTGGAACATTTAGGAAAATATTTGGTCAGCAATATTTATACCAAGAGCGTGATTAAAGCAAGTTGAGTCACAACTCGATCAATCTTTTGAGCCACCCGCACCGTATAGATCTTCTTACAACTAAAAAATACTTAGTTATTGTTTGTAGAGAGGAAAATGACTACTTTTTTTTATTCGTGTATTATTGACGTATGTCGTGATTTTCTTTACGATATACAAATCATAGGGAGAACTGTTAGTTCTGTTTTGAGTGAGTTGAGTTTTATTTTTTTCATTTATTTATAGTGGATTTTTTTCTAAGTAGGTAAAAATTGAAGTTCCTTAATATGAAATTTATGCATTCATTTCTCAATGAAGAAAAAAAAGGCAACATGATTACTCCACTGATTCATTGGAAAATGTGATTTGAATAAAATAAAATGAAAAATTAGTATACACGGTAGATAATAAAAAATAATATTTAAAAATTGGACCTAATTTAATTTTCTGTAAAAATACTACCTATTCACTCAATACCTATCTACTCCAACCTACCTATCAGAATGTACTGTATAGGTATAAGAAACAGGTTTGACCGTTCGAGATGAACCAAACATTTTTCGAAATAGAGATATAAAACGAGAATAGCGAAAGTTAAAAATTCCAAAGCATCACAACTCGTAAGCTCTTTTTAAAAATAATTCGCATTGAACATCATTAAAAGTTGATGTTTGCATGTTTTATTTTCATCATTTACGAAAAAATATAATAGTATGTTGTCAACCCTGATTAGACATTAATAGAATGTCACCATAAAGCTTTAAAATTTTAGGCGCCAAAATTGTCGTTCATACAAATCATAACAAACCAGTAGGCACTTTTGTTTCCGTAGCACAATTTTATACATAAATACTCTTCCGACGGATTAATAATACCTATGTCCTCAGGAATTACAATTTATTAAGTTTCTATTGTTAGAAACTATCATCTGATTCGTAGTTCCTCAACGAATTATCTAGTTTAAAGGTAAGTCGACTAGTTTACCTTGACAGATGATTTTTTGCAGATGCAACACTTCTGTATGCGTTTTAGTCGAGTTCAAGGCCAAAACTGCCTTCCTTTTTAAGGTTATTGCATTTTCTTGCATATTTATAACTATATTCGTCATATGCGAATAAACTTTTAACGTTGGCGAAATACAGTGTTCTATAGGTAAGAGTTGTTGCACTTGGATGAAACAATGTTTCAAATAGTTAGCCTATGTAAATCAGTCAGAAAGTTACTCCTATTGTGAATTTTACAATATACTCTTACTTATGAATGTGCATCTTGCATTGGGAAAACATATCCTGATGCAAGATCTAATCGCTGTGCAAAATAGCGAGGGTTATTGTCATCTTCCAATTATACATTCGTAAAGATGTAAAAGTTCGTGATTACTCCAAGTGCAACACCCTGTCAAATGTTTTTCTTTTGTAAAGCGGGTATATTGCCCCATTGAATCAGATGTTTTTTCTTGTATGACTTAATGTGCATATTTCAACAGAATATGCTTGCCCTTTTCTTCATCATTTCATAATGCTTAATTTTAATCATTAAGTTCTGTTTTTCATAGATATGAAAGATTTTCGAAAGTTTACCTGCACTAGTCACTAATCCGGTGCCAAGGAAAGGATCTAGAAGTTTGTATTCCAAACTTTTTTCAATATGCACGCTAGAATTCAGTAAGGGCTGAAATACGAGCAATTCCGGTATATATTTATACGATAAACTTGATATCTGAAGGTGGTTAAAGCATGAAAATATATTTACAAATTGCTATTACCTGAATAACTTCCGCCTTGTTCAAAAACACGAAAGGTCTTTGTCCGATCCATAATACAAACATATTTTTGTATTTTTCAGCATATTGTCGTACAAGCTTGAAGAATTCTGGAAACAAAAATAATAGTTTAATAGCACTCCAAAGCCTGTTTTCAATTACAGCTCGTTGCTGATATATTCGTGTAATTGTCGAAATTTTACATGAAGTTTCATTACTTTTACGAAAGAGAAAAGGAATTTCATATCATATTTATTTTCTCTATCTAAGTGGCGAATTCTCTGTTAATACGACTGATACGAGTTATAACAACATGGTTTTATTTTCATAAACAAAGGATCATCAGTTATTGACCTCAACCTTGGTTATTCTACTAACAAGCTTGCATTTAATATATTGCATATAATCGTTTTAAAATGCATCACGTGCACGAACGCAATTGCATCGTTATTCACGAGACTAGAGTTATAAAAAACTGACCTACGAGAATGCTATCGAGGTAGGTTATGCATTTAATACCACGTTATGTTGAAAGAGCGGAAAGTTATTTTTCATTATTCGCTGGATGAACTAATAGGGTGCCATTATCCAGAAGTATTTGTGAATATGTTAGGCGTGTAGCTAGGCATAAGTAGATGTTGAAATTTCATTAAGAACCTATAGCTGATAAATGCAGTTGGTCAATTTATATACCTACTTTATGCCATGTTATGTATAGGCTGCAGTTATGCTGAAAGATAGTTTTAATAGTGGAAATATGCCTGCAGATCGAATTTTACATAATTTCCCTTTATTATGCAAAATATTATTTTAAATTAAAAATCATTGAGTAAGTATTTGGAAACTGATTTATATATTATGAAAAAAATTGGGCTTTTATAATTCTTAAGACTTGTAAAAATCATGAAAAATAAGTTTCGTGATCTGAACTTAACACTCACGTGAAAATTCATTTTTTTATTTTTTTGATCATGACTTGTTGGAGAATGAATTTTTCAAAGTTTCATCGATGAAAAGATAAAAAATTGAAAATTATTGAAAACAATTGATGTTTAGTTTTGTATGGATGCATGCAGAAAACAATGTAGGTGTGACATTTAAAAAATTGGAAAAAAATTAAAACATGAAGAAAAATGTATTTTAAAAACTTAAAAATTAAAAACATTCCAAAAAAATCACAAAATGCCTAAAAAATGTAATTTTAATTTTTTTATTCATCTCCTCCTTGAATGATCCAAAATTTGGAAATTACACTCTAAAAATGCCTTATCATCGTATACAGAGAGTTTCCTCTTTGGAGTCTTCAACGAGGGAAAGGAGCACTACGCAACCGTTACAGAAACTTCACGCTGTTCAAAATTTTGTATGCATATAATATATTGATAATTTATAATTGAGATGCATTTTTTGGGGGGCGGGAGCGAAGGAGTGGGCCGTAATAATATATTTTTATTTAATTTCATTGGGGAATTTTTTTTTTTTTTTTTTAAGAAAATAGATTACAGGAATTTCAAATAATGAATTTTAATTCCTTTACTTATTTGAAAATAAATCAAAATTGAACTCGACTTAATGAGTATACCTATAACAATTCTTTTATTTTTTGGTCGTGAAGAAAATCGCTCAGCAATAATATGTAAATAAAGGGATTTCCCTGTTTTGTTCTCAACAAACGGCATTTTAGCTGTAAAGAATAAATATTTAATCTAAAAAATTTATTATTTTAATCCTACCCTTTTGGTAGAATACATTCAATACAAAGAAAAAAATTTCGGATACTGATTAATCGTAAAAATTAATTGAAGAACGTATAGGTCATTATACACCAAACGCGTCACTTCTGATACCAATTGATAAGAACTCAGTTCATTTCCCAAAAAGAGAAAATAAATTACGTTTCGAAGTTATATATGGGTTACTTATCAAAATGAGTCTTTCATGTTGGCAGATTGAACGATTTTCAGGTCCTTAGAATGTTTCCGCATCGTAGGGATATTTCAACACAATCAGAAAAGAATTGTGAAATTGGAAGTATTAAAGCTTCCTCGATGTAGCGTGAATTTTCATTATTATATTGAGTATGAATGAAATATCTAGTTCACTTCTGACATCAGTTAGGATTGAATGGAATTCGCCTTAGATATATTTCTGCCCGAAATAATAATAAAAACTTAATTATTATAACATTGTTACTAATTTGATGCTAGATGCGGCATCAGTTTCCAAAAAAAAAGTTTTTGAACTTTTTTTAAATTATATTTTTTACTGTTTCCATTTTTATTTACTATTCCTCCCCTACAAAAAAAAAATTCGTGGGGTCCAAATCTTAGTCACTTGAGCTATTGTTGCTACATCCCTCAACCTTATATATGTCATAGTATGAACTGTATAGGGTACCTGATATGTAATATTTTTAATTTTTAATATATTCGTGATGAATGACAATTAAAAAGCGAATATTTACATTCACCAAATTTTTTTTAATTTTCAGAAAATGGCAAATGTGTTTTACCCAACTTCGCCTCATCATAATGAAATGATGGATTGATAGATCATCGGATGTTTGAAAAATATGCCCAATCTTACTTTATGGATTTTTAAATAATTCTCCAAAGCGAGTTAGAAGGTATCTATCTGATTAGAAAAAAAAAACACTATTTTAAACGCCTTGAAAATTTGCATTGTATGTTATAGGGTATTCATAGGGCTTTTTTATGCGAATTGCAATAGTAGAATTTTATATTATGTATTTATTTATTAAAAAATATTGCATATTTGTGCTTTTTACTTTCTATCTAAAGTTGAATAGTTTATTCAATTTATTATACGCGAATATTTTATATTCATATTCAAGCATACCATTCTATTTTCAGCATGATCAAGATATGACATACTTGTAACATGTTCCACGTTTCTACCTTGCTAAAAATGTGCAGCTAGTAAGTCGTAATTTAAGTATTTTTTATCTTTGATCAGGCAGTTGTGAAAAATTTTTCACAAAAAATATTACACAAAATAGATAATGTGGTTACTTACTCCTATTACTTATTAACGTATTTTTTTATTATTATTATTATTATCAGCCATATGCATAACAAATATAATGACGACTAATTAAAAAAAAAAAATTAATAAATTATTAAATTAAAAAAAATTTCCGTACCCATTTAAATTATTGCTATTGCTAGAAGTGAAATATGAATAATCGAAAATAATCATCCAAAAAATAGTATATTTTTGGGAAAAGGAAAGTTATTAATTTTAGAATAAAAAATAAAAAATAAAATTCGATCACATACCTGCTTGAGATCCAGTTAGTTGTAAAGCATTTCCTAAAATCGGTATAGCACTTGGACCTGGTATTGTTTCAAAATATCGTAAAAATTGCATACGTCGTTTACAAAGCAATGAAACGAGAAGCGTTAAAATAAAAATCAAAAATACCGACATAGCGGCGGAATAAGAAATCGAATATTCGTACAAAGTAAATTGCATCGATAGCTCGCACGCCGACCGCAATTACACAGTGTGTCTAAATGCTTCTTAATATTTTTGTATGTATGTATTTATATTAACTTAACTAATACGAGGTATACAATGGTATGGAGTACTAGTTGATTCCTGTCGTAGACTGTGTTTAACTTACCCCTCCATTTATGCTTACCAATATACACGTGCTGATGGGCTTTAAATTGTACTCGACCGGTTCAACAATAACCTATACGACGTACGCACTTTTTTGACCTGCCTTCGTAATTGCATTTTTGTATCGACCTTTTCGCGGACTTGTGATCCTTTATTGCAAATAGATTGGTTTTCGTTGTTGGGCATGGCGCATCGTTTCTGAATGGATATAGGAATGCTAGGAATGTTTTCTTCCTTTAATTCATTCAGATGTTTTGGCCATTTAAAATGCCAATTTTAGTAACAATTTATTCATGTATACGGATGGTTTGTATTGAATATTATTTTCGGATTTAAATCATCACTATGAGGTATAGCCTTCGAGAATATTTGTATCTAAATATATTCATACTATATTATGTACTTTGTACCGTAGCGCTCATGTATCCTGTTTTTGAAAAAGATGCATTTTTTTGAGATTTTTAGAGATAGAATAATTTTCTAACAATTATTATAATAGAAGTAAAAATCTAATTTTTTTGAAATACGAATTTCATATTTTGAAAATATGGTTTCATCTTTCATCTTTAATTTAATAAATTATAACTGATTTATTTTAACAAAATAAGAAGCAAGTAAGAATATAAGTTATAAGCATGTTCAAAATATTATGATTTTTTCATATTATCAAAAATACGTAGGTATACGAGTACTTGTGCTTTTTTTATGGCAGCTTAGACTGTTAATTGAATCGTAATACGTTGTAGTCCGTTTATTACCTTTTCATAAATATGTCGTGGATTGTACATCATATCAACTACCAATGTATATTCAATATTAACTTTATTTATTTTTTTAAATTAATAATTCTAATATTAATAGGTATGAAATTAATTTATAACTCATTTCTTTTCTAAGATTTTAAAGTAATCAACAGTTCAAAACAAACTGTATTTAAAATAAAACTGAACTAAATTAAAAAATGTTTTAAAAATTCATTTTAATTTTTACTCAGTAATAATGTAATAAGCGGCAGTACATGACACGTTAAATTAAAAAAAAAAAAATATTTTGGAAATTGAAAAGATACAAAATTACTGAATGCAGTAATGGAGATGTCAAAGGGTCTCTCCTGATAAGATAGTGAAAACGGCCCTTGACCTAAATTCGGTCACAAGTAGTCCTAAATGTTGCCCTCGATGAAAAAACTCCCGGGCCTATGTGTAGTGTAAGTGGGGCGTTTAAAGTGTGTTTTCTCGCGATTCTATCAATTTGCGCGAAAATTGCGTAATAATATTTTTTGTTGGAAATCTGATCAGCATAATTTCTTAACTGGACTTTTTCTCTGTATCTAGATTAGAACGCGTGTTATTTGCGAAAAACTAGTGTTGGGGGCACAAATGTGGATTTTGGGGGAAAAGCAATGGCGCGATTTTTGGGGGAAAGTTAGGTGTTGTTACGGACACTATTGGCTACAAGTTTCCTCAGAAAAACTTCGGCCCCCAATCAGTCTCGATTATAATGCTTATACCGGGTGACTACTTGATTCGAGCACCCCAAGCGCAAAAATCTTTCCCTGATAGAAATAAATTATGTATTTGAATGATATTAGCAAGAATGAATACCATAAATAATATTTATTTAATGCTTAAAAGCGTCTATCAATGAAATGCAAAATTTTAATTCATACTTTCGTTATCAAAAATGCATATTTGTTTTGAGTTTTTTCACCTTTTAGCTAATTTTTTCGCTTGGGTGCTCGAATCAAGTAGTCACCCGGTATGACTGGACTATTATAGGTACTACTTTAACTTCACCTTCATATGTCGAATTTTATTTCTTCTTATTGTGAAATCCTCAATCAGAAGTTTGTCATAATAGTCGAAAAGTAACTCGCCTTCATTCCCAATGTTCATTTTCTATTTTTTTTTATTTTTTTTTTCTTGTTTAGTCCTTACTGATCTTGCGATAGTGTAATACATAATAATTATTAATATTAGGAGCAACTTTGTAGTTCCCTATCTCCTCCCCTAATGGGTATACGAAAAAAATTATAAGACCGTTTCTTATAGAGAATTTAATGAGAAACATTTTATTACTATACTCTTTTTTCTCTAAAACGCGTTGTTCGCAAAAAAAATGCAAAAAAGTGAATTTAGGAGCCGCTCTTGTTACACATTTCATTTTTTTTGACCAACTTCCACCCCCCTTCGGGGGTTGAAAATATTATCATGTTATACCTTAGAGTACGAGCTAATTATGGAAAAAAATTCAGCCATGTACCCCCCCTCAAAAAAAATTTTACAATTATTTGAAAATTTCAAAGCCTAAAAAATTCGAGAAAATATGAATCGAAAAATTTGAAAAAATTTCCACAAATGTACTTATATAATGCCTATCAATGGTGAAATTTTCAAAATTTTTCATCCATCCCATCCAGAGTTAAAAAATATTGAATTTTCGGCATATGGGAGTCGATTTCTCAGGAAGGGGTGGGGGTGGGTGTCAAAAATTTTTTTGGGGAGTTTTTTCATCGAGTGCAACATTTAGGACCACTTGTGACCGAATTTGGGTCAAGGGCCGTTTTCACTATCTTATCAGGGGAGACCCTTTATGATAAATTTTTTTTCATTGAATCGTTCATGAACGACTAATCATACGAACTTTGAGAGTTTACCTCAAGATATCGAATCGTTCTAGAACGAATTCATTGAATACAGGTGATTAATAATATAAAAATAATTTTATATTAATAATTTTTAATTAAATATATATATTAAAATTAGTTGAATTATAACATTTTGACTCTTTTACAACGTTGCGGCCTTCTATTTAAAATTTAACCATCCTAGAGGTGGCGTGATAACCAAGGCAGTTAAAAACGCCACCAAAAAAAAAAAAAAAAAAAAAAATTTAAACAAAAATTAAATTTTTTTAAATTAAATATTAATAATTTCATTTTTTATTTATCAAATACAATTTAACATAATAATATAAATTAATTTATTTAAATATATTTATTGTTTGAAAATCTATTTTCATAAATTTAAACTCTAAAAACTATAAATTCTCTTCGAGATGTCGAATCATTTGCGAATAAAATCTTTAAATAGAAAAGTATGATTAATTGCAATTTTTTTTTCAATAAATCGTTCATGAACGAAGAATTTTTAAAAGTTTGAACTTAAATAGGTCATCTTAGAACATGGAATCATTCGTGAACGACTTTATTAAATACGGATGTTAAATTGGTTTCCAATTTTTTCTCATTGAATCGTTCGTGAACGACCAATCATCTTTGAGTATTAATATTAATACTCAAAGCCAATCATGTGAACTTTGAGAGCTCGTCCCAAGATATAGAATCGTCCATGACTGAAATTATTGAATACAGATGTAATATAGTTGTTTGAAAATCCACTTTCATAGAACCGTTCGTGAACGACTCATTCCTTAAAATTTCAACTCTTGAAAATCAAATTTAGGATGTGGAATCGTTTGCGAACAGAATTATCGTAACGAGCGATTTTTCGTCTTCTTTTCATCTGCCTAATCATAATAGATGAAAAAGCTCCCTCTACGATAAGGCGAAAAAACAGAATTGTACGAAATTGATAAAATCAACGTTCGGAATAACTTAAAATTAAATTTAAAATATTAAAAATTCAAAAAAAAAAATTCTGTTACTTTTTTGTTTGTAATAAGTTTTCGCTGCGCAACAGACGCGGTCATGGCCCTTTAATTCACCTACTTAATTGATTTAACTCGTTGAGTTACATGAGTTTTGATACTTCAATTCACTTAGTTAGTGTCCAGTTTACCTATTTTTAAGTAATATTGTAACTAGCTACATCAAAAGCTGTACTCAAGCTTGTTGAGATGTACTTGATAGTATATAAGTTTTTTCACCAGTGAACTCGAAAGCTAGTTCTTTTCTTTTACTCTCTATTTTTTTTTTTTAATTTTTGTGAAGGTAATTAATATCACTGAATATACCAGCTTTTTTTTTGTAATTATATTCTCTTTGTTTTTCTGGGTGATCGGTATCTGGTACTATTTCTCGTGGGGAAATAGGGTCATTGGAGCTTCCTCTTAAGTGTCCCCAGTAAGCCTGTGTTCGACATAGCTTCCATGGTGCGACGCCCTTGGTGTGTCCAGTATTCTGCGTTGTCCTTTCGCGCGGTCCATTCGCCAATAGCGCTTTCCTAAGATGAAATTCTTGTCTTAGGACCGCCAGATAGGTATAAAAATAGGCATGGGGTAATCAGATAGAAATTAAATTTTTTCCCCTCGTTTTGTTGATATTATTTACTTTATTTTATTTTTTTGGTCATAAAATTCTCGTAGCGACAAGAGCCTTGCTCGCGTATCATAACAACGTTTCACGAGATTTTTTCTTCGTTCCGTCTACGAGTTACGGCGTCGAGCTGAAAAAGGAGATTAAAATATGAGCAGACCGCTGGAACCCCGATTATTATGTATGCTGCTCCGGCTACTGGTTCAGTGATTCGTACGTTACATCATTAAAATAAAGATGTATTTTTTGTACGCGAACGATTGATTTTTTGGAGGTTAAACCTTGAAACCTCACCTCAGAATATCGATATTCAATCATTCACCAACGAAATAATCTTAAATCTTTTTTGTTAAATCGTTGGTGAACGAGTGATTTCTTGAACACTAAGGGGCGTCTTAGGATATCGAATTATTCGCAAACAAAATTACTGAATACAGATGTACGACTGATTAAAAATCCATTCTCAGGGATCACTATGTTGCATCAGTGGTGCATCGATGTTGGATCAATGTTCCATCAATGTTGAATCAGTGGATTCATTTCTTGAAATTTTAACTTTGATAGTTTACCTGAAGACTCTGAGTCATCTGCTATCAAAATCACTGATTACAGATATGCAATTATGTTTAATCAGTGTTGTAGGAATAGTCTACAGCCCATCTCGAAAAAGTGCTTTAGAAACCGGATTTGGCGGGATTTTTTGAGGACCAAAAAATTCAGCTGGCGATAGGTAGATATAGGTTGGGCATTAGGAAATATGATAATTTTAGCGATGCGACAAATAAACAGGAATTTATTACTTGAATGAAAATAATTAAATTACGAAACTCAGTGACAATTTAGAACAAATTTGATACTAAAATAACATGAAAAAATTGTAGTAACGAACTGTAGGTCACTGTCGGAATTTTTTCAGCTATATGCCTCTATCATACGGTCTAATTACTCGTAACATGCTTGCCGCCTAAAATTAAAGAATTAGGCGCCAATTTCAATGCTCGTGTACCAACATTGATAATGGTATCGCCAATAGCGCTTAGCGATGCGGTTACGAAGTTACAAAGAAACCGTGTTTTAATAGAAAGATGAATGGGTGCGAAAACATACATATGACGCATTACAATTAACGTATGTAAATTACGTGCAGTGATTTTTTTCGATTCCGAGAAAAAAGAAACAAAAACTATGTTAGAAGTGCGAGATCCTTGATCTTGGACCTTAAGGTATCATGTCATGATAAATTGATAATACTCTCAGTTTTTACTTTGGCGCATGTATCTCAGCACCTTTGGAGATAAATAGTGGATTAGATAGGGAAATAATTCCTACGCAATTTTCCGTTAGCACGCCTCCATTACGTACGCATTTGAAGAGAGTAATCGTTTCCTATATTCCTAAAAATAACTGTTGTAGTGAAGTAAATTAACAGCCTTCAAATATTTCTATACATTGCTATATCTTTGAGACCTCGATTAACAAGCGCGTGTAGGCTGTAAATTTTAATTATTGTAGCACGTGTAACATGCATAAGCGTATACCTATACAGTGACAGAAATAAAATAGCCAAACAAATATAAAAATTAAAAAATGGCATTGAAAAAATTGCCATCTTTCGTTATAAATACTTTCTTTTCTTTTAAATTTATGTCATTTATCAGCCATGAAATGCAATCTTGATGAATTCGGTGATACGTTTTACCGTTGCATTAAAAAAAATACATTTAACTAGTAATTTAGACACGTGTTAATATCATACGTAAGTATGCTATCAAGTAGATAAAGTGAGCAACCAATTCAGCAGTATGAAGAAATTTCGAGTACCTGAACACGTGTATGAATTATATACATGCGTTGGACTACTAAGCGAAACATTTTGTAGCCTGGTTTTTCCTGATACTCAGAGACCATATCAATTTTTGGGAATTTTGTAATGAATTCACACTCGCAGGAAATATCATACTGGGTTCTTCCAATACTTGATCATATAGTATAATTTCAAATCGAATGTTATTTTTGTTAAATTTTTCATCGAATCTGTTGTACTTAGTACCTACATAAGTACCTATAAGTATATTGAAATATTATTGGAATTTAGGAATTATTTAATTTTTCTAAAATAGCACCATTCAATATTTTATTAATCGATGGAGTAGCTTCAGTGGCGCTGAGAGCCATTTCGGGCCCCGGAGGAAATTGTTACAGGGGTCTTTATATAATATGCTACTTTTTGGTAGAAGTGGTCTGGAGTAATATATATTTTTTTTTAAATTGAAAAATCAAACGTAAGTATGGGAACTTTCCACCTTACCCCCTTTCGACGCCACTGAGTAGCTTTTTAATTATTCTTTCTGAAAATTTTCAAACAAATTTTTTGTAAATCTAGTACAAAATAAGTTTAGAAAGATTAGTTGAGCTTATAGAGAATTTATTGTTTGGTAAAGGCGGACAGGAAGTATCAACGTGTAATGGCACAGTGCGTCTAATTGTGGTTAAGTTTATTTCGAACTCTTGTACCATTTATTAAATAATTCAGAGTTTTATTGTGAACGAGAAATTTAAGAGAGAAACATGGATGCTGAATAATTTTTTGTAGTTGAGTTCTCAACTTGAGAACCATAGTTATTACAACCTATCTGATTTAGAAGGGTAGTAGAGGTAGAGTAGGGTCTTCAAATATTTGCATTTCAGACCATTTGTAATAATCTGACAAATGTCCAACTTTTTGGTGTGTGAATATATTTTCCCCCCAAGCGTAGCACCGACGGGTATTTATGAAATTCGCTCAAAACTTGGTGAGAAATTTTTCTTAAAAATGGAAAAAAGCCCCTTTTTGTTTTTTCGATGAACTTCAAAATGGCGGATTACACAAATTTTAAAGGAAGGGTGCCATATGAAGGTGTAAGGCTTGGACACCAACATATTGAAATTTCACTTTCATTAGTAGATTTGGAGGGGAGTTGAAGGAAAAAAGGGTTTTTGAGGAAGTTTTGGGTCATGAAATTTCTGGAATTTTGCATATATCCTCGCCAAATCGACGTAATGAGGTCAAAGTTTGTATGCAAGGTTTGTTGATAACCAGAATATGACCTTTTGAATTTAGATCAAAATGGATCCAAAATGGCGGTTTATCGAAATTTGAGTAGAACTTGAGGAGCCTCAAATAAGTAAAAATGTAATTGATACGAACCCATATCGTTATTGTGGATTAGAATTATACTATATCCCCAATTCACCTCTATACATGATGTTGGAGAAGAGAAGGAGGGGTTATCTACTTCAAAATGTGGTGGGGATAAAAGAGGGGTCGAAAATAGCTCAAATTTTTCGTTTTTGATTTCATATGAAAGAGTGAGTCACGGATACTAACATATCCAAATTTCAGCTTCCTAAGTGCATATTGAGAGGAGTTAGATCAAAAAACGGCTTTTTGAGGAAGTTTTGAGTCATGAAATTTCTTGAATCTTCCATATATCCCCACCAAATCAAGTTAAAGAGGTCAAATTTTGTGTGTAAGGTTAGTTGGTGACCACAATATGACCTCTTGAATTTGGATCAAAATGGATTCAAAATGGCGGATTATCAAAATTTTGAGTAGGGCTTGAGGAGCCTCAAGTTGGTAAAAATGTAATTAATATGAATTCATATGGTTATTGGAGATAAGTTGTATACTATATCCCGAATTCACTTCCATACATGATGTTGGAGGGGGGAAGGCGGGGTTATCAACCTAAAATAGTGGTGGGGGTGCAGGAGGGGTCGAAAATTTTTTATTGCGGTGTCATATGACAGAATGAGCCCCATTGACTAAATCATTCTGATTTTAGCTTCGAAAGTGAATTTGGAGGTGAGTTAGGGCAAAAATTAGCTTTTGGAGGGGAATCTGCGGCAGGAAATTTCATGAATGTTCCATATCTCTTCATCAAATCCACTTAGATAGGTCAAACTTCGTGTGTGGGCGTAGTTGATGACCAAAATATGACCTCTTCAATTTGTTTCAAAATGGATTCAAGATGGTTGATCAAAAAAATTAGAAGATGATTTGAGGAGCCTCAAGTAGTTATAATTTGAGAAATATTGCATGGCAAGAAATACTACTTTTGTTCCGAATTCACCTTTTTAAATGGTTTTTGAATAGATGAGGTAGGGGTTTTCAGACTTGGGATTGGGTGTGGATAGTGTTGCCTGAAGTCAAGAAGGGTTTAGCAACGTTATTTACAAACGTGAACACGCCTCAGTTAAAAATTCAGCTCCAGAAATGCCGGTATGGCTGCTTACGTTTTTTACATTTTTTTTCATTTTTGAATTATTTGTATTTATATTTTAGACAATGTTAACCTTTTATGTACTTTTTTTTTAAATTGAAAAAATTTTTCAAAATGTCTTACAACAAATCTGAAATATGCTGTTTTTCACGTTTTATACGATTTGCAATGTAAAATAAAATATCATATTTTTCTGCAATATTAAATTTAAATTTTTTCTATTTGTTATAAAAAAAAAAGAAAAATGATAAATTCAATCTAAAAAAATATTTTTTAAGAAAATTAGTTCTCAATTATTTTTCACGTAAAAAAATATTTTTTTAGCTTCGTAGGCATGATGTGCAGTCAACTTTTTAGAAGTCGACGTGAATTTGATTTTTTTTCCCAACGTCAAAACAAAAATTAAGATTGCGACCTCGTGAATCGCATTTCATCTTTCAGGTTGTTATGGCTAATAGCCTCTTCTTTGGGAGAACTGAGTTGATCTACTATTGAGAAATATAATTACATACCAAGAAGCCAAATTGAGCCCAAAACTAAGATGCTCTCATTGGCGGAGATGGCATGTCATGGGGGGGGGGGGAAGAAGGAGGAGACTTACAGCTTCAGCGACGAAATTTAAAAAAAGAAATTCATAATTATTTTAAATACCGTTCGTATAAAAAGTTATCCACATTTGGGTTGGGCCAAGTCCTATGCCCTCTTATCTCTGCTGATGTATGTCATTTTATCAGTAGAATCAGTCAAGTCATCAATAATGATATTTCATTCTGGAACACAAGCAAGTTCATCTCATAATGAAGGGAAAATTTGTTGATTCACGAATCAACTATTCTTGCGAGATATGAAAACTTTTCCCTACACGTGTAAATTACCTATTACTGAGGAGAAATTTATCGAATAATTGCATGCAACATTTGATAAAATATATTACCTCATTCATACGACTTCAATGCATACAAATAGGAAAGTTTAGAGAATTTTTGAGATATCAGTGGCAAAGCCATTGATTCACGAATCAACTATTCCTATGAAATATGAAAATTTTGCCTCGTGGGAGAATGTATTATGTCTGAGGAGAAATTTATCGAATAATTACGTGTAAAATATGATAAAATACGAGTAATTAAATCTAGGAAGAGTCTGAGACGACAAAAAAAATAACCTATTCTCGTTACATATTAATAACGAATCGATAAGAAATTAGTTGTGCATGGATTATACATTTAATAATAAAATATCAGTCGCACACGTGGAATATCCACATATATAATTTCCTGCCAATTATTCGATGAACTGGTCGCAAATTCCGAAGCATTAACATTTTATCGTAAATGTAACGTGTAAAAAATCGCACCTCTCCATTACATCTCAGAGTGGCGAAAAAATTCAAATTAAAGGTGTATGCACTCGTAAACTGGTTGTATGGCGGAAAATGGCGAACAGTCTGCGCTCCGGTTAATTTAATCGCATACAATGTCTGCTGGCTCGCCTTATTGCCCTTCAGCTTGTCTGCACGTCTGTATTTTGTGCCATACACCTGGCTGGCGTGATCAGACGCTAATTAAACGAGGTTTCGTTGCATTGTATGGTAAAATTCAGCGGTTTATTGATGCATCCGCCCTGAAGATGTATAATCTTTGTTGAAAATCTGTCTGATCGATAAACCAACGTCACTGGGAGGTGAAAACAATTTTGTTTGCCTCGAATCAATTGCGAATCGATGTACATTGTTGTAGTTATTGATTTTTTTTCTTATTTTTTTGAAGGACGATGTAAAAAACGAACTGCGCGTGATGGAAAATTATTTATTGCAATGAGTACGTCAGGTTTATCTGGTCATTAGTGGATTATATTAACGAATATACTTTTTGTTGGTACTTGATTGAATACAGGGTCGAAAAATGGTTTCGAAAATTTTTTTAAATATTATAATGAAAAATTATTTAGAAAAATAAAGTTAAATATTTATTATTTATAATTTACTTATAAATGCATTTTTGATTAAATTAATTAGTATTTATTACATTTTAGCTGAGTTTTTAACTTAAAAACGATAGCTATTACAGCCTACCTGATTTAGGAGGGTGGGTCTTCAAATTTTTGCCTTTCAGACCATTTGTAATCATCTGGCAAATGTCCAACTTTTTGGTATCCGAGGTATCAATCTGCATTCAAAAAATATTTTCTTCGTAACTATATACCTCCCTTTTTGCAAATTTATCTCCGATTTCAGAGGAACTTTGGCATCGCCATGTACATGATGTTAATAGTTGACCAAGTTGCATGCTCATTGCTCACAGGTCTGTGCACAATTTTTCAACTAAAGGTAATTTTGATTCCTTTATAGAAAATACGTACGTACAAACCAGTTTACATGGTAGTATTACCAGATAACTTCACCATCGAAAATGTGTGGGTAAAGGCTGTTTCAATTTACTTTCACATATTTTACCCCTTGATAGATCGTGTTGATCAGTGAAGTTCGTAGTAAAAGGAAAAAAATTATCATAAATATCGAATGCAAATTGATATCATAGGCAGATAATTTTTTCGCCTCACGCGTAGCGACGGCGGGTATTCATGAAGTGCGCTTAAAATTTGGTGAAAGGCTATTCTTAGAAGTATAACAAAACTTCTTTTTTGTTTTTTTGATAAATTCCAAAATGGCGGAACACTAAAATTTTGAGGGAGGCTGGAGAAAGAGCAAATAGCTCAAGTTTTTCGATTTTAATCTCATACGAAAGAGTGAGTCACACACACCAACATATCCAAATTTCAGCTTGCTAAGTACATTATGAGGAGAGTTAAAGTAAAAAATGGTTTTGAGGGAGTTTGCAGTTATGAAATTCTTTGAATCTTCCATATTTCCTCGCCAAATCGACCTAGAAAAATGAAAATTTGTGTGTGGGATTAGTCGGTAACCAGAATCAGGGGCGTACCGGGGACATTCTTCAGGGGGGGGGGGAGAAAACCAAAAATTGCCAACTAATACCATGAAATTTTACCAACTGTTGACTTTTTTTTTTTTTTTTTAGTCTTCAAAAAATTTAAAAATATATGTTGTAATAATACTGTGCAAGTGGTCAAGTTTACCAACTTTACGCTAAAACTCCAAATTTACCAACTTTCCAAAAGGCAAAGGGGCTACGTCCCTGGTTGTGCGCTATACATGATATAAGTTGGCATCAGTTCGAATTTATTCAAGTTCTTATTTTCCCAAAAAAAATTCAAGTTCCCAATTTCAGCGTTGAACAATTATAAATTTCCCAACTTTTCAAAACACCTGGAGGGGAAGCTCCCCCCATCCCGCCCTTAGTTACACCCCTGACCAGAATATGACCTTTTGAATTTGAATCAAAATGGATCCAAAATGACGGATTACCAAAATTTGAGTAGTACTTGAGGAGCCTCAAATTAGTAAAAATGTAATTAATATGAACTCATATTATTATTGTGGTTAAAAATTATACTATATCCCCAATTCACCTCCGTACATGACGTTGGAAGGGAGAAGGAGGGGTTATTTACCTCAAAATGTGGTGGGGGTACCCGAGATATCGAAGTTTTTTTATTGCGGTGCCATATGATAAAATGAGCCTCATTCACTAATTCATTATGATTTTAAGCTTCATTGGATTTGGAGATGAGTTAGGGCAAAAATTAGCTTTGGAGAGGAAATCGCTATGCAGGAAATTTCATGAATGTTCCATATCTCGTCACAAATCTATCTAGAAAGGTCAAAATTCGTCTGTAGGGTTAGATAATGACCAGAATATGACCTCTTTAATTTGATTCAAAATGGATTCAAGATGGCGGATCATAAAGATTTTTAAGATAATTTTAAGGAGCCTCAAGTAATTATAATCGTAGAAATATATGTGTTCATATGATTAATGCATGGCAATAAAATTACATTTGTTCCAAATTCAACTTCTTAAATGCTTTTGGAAGGGATAGGGTAGGGGCGTTCTCAGATTTTGTATTGGGTATGGTCTGTAGTCATGAAGGGTTTAGCAACTTCACTAGCAAACCTGAACAAGCTTCAGTTAAAAACTCAGCTCCAAGTAATGCGGTATGGCTGCTTACGTTTTTTAAATTATTATTTTTCAAATAAAGATGAATAACAAAAAAAATTTTATTTGAGTTTTTCATAATAGCGAAAGCTATTACAACCTACCTGATTTGGTTATGGTGGTTGGGAAGGGGGGAGGTGGGAGTCTTCAAATCTTTGCGTTTCAGGCCATTTGTAATGTGGCGCTGTTTTTATTGATTAAATTTTTATTACACATGATATGCAAAGATTCTATATTTTTTCGTTTTGTCCACTCAATTTTGTAAGTGATTTTGGGCCAATCTGATTTTTCTCCTAACAATAAATAACTATCCCTTCATCAAAGACGTCAACATTTTAAGATTTTATTCCGCAATGTATCTCTAGCCAAGTTTCTGAAAATGACAAGTTCAGATGTCTAAGAAAAAAAAAAATGAAGAGAAATAAAATATAATAAAAAATAAATAAAAAAGTAACTTGCATGCTGCAGTAATAAAATAAAACAGAGAAAAAAGCTTAAAAATAAAAAAATCATCAATCCATTTTTTTTCTCAATCGATTACCAAACAATAAAACTTCATTTAAGGGCTCAAAAATCACTTCGCTTTTGTGGCCCTGATCGTATGTACAGATATGGTTGAGAAGTGACTACACGTGAATAACTTCGGATGAACAAGAGGCTATCAAGTGTCGAGGGTATGCACGTGGCTCATACGAAGATTTTCAACGCAAACAAAATGTAGAATTCAGCCAAAAATATTTTGCATTCGGTTTCACTATCGTATCCTTGATCACTACACATTTTTATTTAATTTTGTGAGGTGCTTCTTCGTACTCGTGCATAGAGATAGACACGAGGAATTTTTTAATCTCCATGTGTGACTAAGCGCAAAAATACGAGTTGAATAGATATTTGAAAAACAGTATCTTGAGTATTTGATGCATAATATCGATTGAATCAATATCCAATTATCCATTTAAAACTTTATTGCATATTATCACGATTCACGAATATATTGCATAAGTAGTTTCTTTGAAGAGCAGTCAACAAATAAAGGTAGGTCGGTGCTAGGTATATCATAAGAAGAGTCAATATTCCACTTCGTTATCGTCTCACCTATGTTGCAGAATTCTTGACATTAGAGCGTGCAGAGTTCAACTGTATAAACGTATTTCAGAATTAGATTAAATGAAAGAGTAAAAAAATATTGCTCATTATTATTATCATTTTTTTTTTGTTTGTGAATTTTTTTATGGTTGCATTGTACGATAATTTATTGTTTAAAATCAATTTTTTTCTAATAAATACTAAACTTGAAAATGCCAATTTGAAAAAAAAATTCTAACGAGATTTACTGGCTTGCGTGATTGAATGAACGAACTATTTCAAATAATAATGAATTAAGACGAAGGAAAAATCCAAAGAATTCGTTAAAGTACCGGAAATTACTTTCCTCTCGAACCTGACCCGGTTGCGATTTTGGAAACTACGTAATTGAACTATATAGAAACCATCAGCTGAGCGTTTACATAGGAAGACTGTCCATTAGAACGTGACCGCGGAATAGAGTTAATTAACAGTTTTAATCGACAGATTTTTAGTCGTTTAGAAAATTGAAACATGGACCATCCCATGAAATGCGAACACGTGTATACACCACTGATCTATTTACGCGCTAAAAGGGAAGAATTTATCATCGTTATTATGCTTTTTAAAATAGCGTAATTTATATGTCATAATTTATTATAAACAGCCGTCGCATATTGTTAGGAAATTTTCTCTCCTAGATCTCCGCTACTCATCTTCTAGTACCGCGTTTTATTACTCATTACTTAATCATCGTTACAAACAATGACGTAACGGATCGTGATGGTCGCGTGCCCATCGTCTATCCCTTCTAAGGAAATAAATTTGGCGTTGAAAAAAATTGCGCGTCCGATGATGCTATTAAAGTTGCCTATTTCGGATGCTAAGGCGTTTTAGGTAATTATATGGTGGTTCGAATGACCTACAGGTTTTCGCGTCGTAAGTAACCAGTGGGTAATGTTAAAATGCGAAAATAAACGTATTTAGGTCATAAGTACTTACCAAGGAATTTATACTTATAGTTGGCGAATCGTGTATGACCAGGAGACAGAAGACCAGAAGTTGTATACACTGTGTCCAACTGATCTTAGTACTCTGGAGCGCAAATTCCCTTCATTGGGAAAGAACAGTTAATGATTTATTCCTTTGATTTTGTGTTATGATAATAAATAATTTTCAAGTGATAAAACATGATTTTATATTTTTATTAATTTTTTGGAAGGTTATTCATTAATATTTGAATTAGTTTCATCTGTTATCATTTATCAGTGTTGCCAAATTGAATGGAAAGAACCTTCAAAAGTTCGAAAAGATGCGTAATTCTAAGTATCGAAAAACAAAATAATACTGATTTAGCTTTTTAATCACCTGAGAAGAAACCAAAAAAAAAAAAAAGAAATAATCATTGTTTGTAGACAAATGGGACTTGGCTCTGAAAGTACTAAAATCCGTGGGACATTGTATACATATATACAATTTATTATACAATAGGTCTGATCATGGATCATATTTTATTTGTTCGTATTCTTTGCCGAATTAATTTTATTTTATCAGTTTATCTTATAAAAAATTTTATCCGAATATTAATTAAGAAAATTAAGAAAGAAATTTCATTCTATCAAATCGACATCATTACTAGTTTCTAATGAACATTTTTAAGCAACCGCAAATGACGAAACTACTTAGACAAAAAATAAATGAATGAAAATACTAACCTAAGAATAGAATAGATCCACCTTTTGTACCCTTTTTCCTTTTTTTTCTGTGCTGAAGGAGGGGTTTTTCTCATATTTCTTAATCTCATATAAATGTCCTATATCCGACCAGAAATTGAACGTTTAAAAGAATAGTATTACAATAATTGCATCGATGTTGCATTTAAATATTAGTTAGAGCCCCCCCTGGGGACTCTTGTTGTATATTAAAAATAATATTATTATTTAATATATACAATTATACATGGAACACCATCCTGTGGTAGGTAAGCTCCAGCGCATTATAGAGTTTCTTAGCAATAGAAGTCATATCATATCGCCAGTTCTTATCAGTTTTTATTTTTTTATTGAAAACAAAGTGCCAATTGTATGTAGTAGTTAACGGTTAAAACCTTTCAAACTTATCTCTATTAATTGAAAAATAAATTGAAGCATTAATAATTTTATTGAAAACTATTAAGATAAAATACAGATTTTTTTCCTTTTAATTCTAAAAAATTTACAGAGATCGCATCACTAATTATGTTTAAATATATATTTTTCAAGACTTTCATCTAGATCTTTTTGTATTCCTTCATCAGTGTGAACCTCCCTATTAGAATCTGGTAAAAAATCACCAATATTGGAAATATTATAATTATTTTGACTCCTATTAAAACTAGCTACTCCATTGCTTGTTCATCTAACAAAAAATAGTCAGCAAATTTATTGTGTTGTAATATCAGAATAAACAATAGCTTAACCTTTTTCATTGTATAACACAACCCGAATAACATTTATATACTTATACATCAATAAACTTACCTCATTTTTTAGAAAGTGAAAGCAGGAGCGTAACGAGGACATTCTTCAGGGGGGGGGGGGAGAAAACCAAAAATTGCCAACTAATACCATGAAATTTTACCAACTGTTGACCTTTTTTTTTTTTTTTTTTTTTTTAGTCTTCAAAAATTTGCTACGCTAAAACTCCAAATTTACCAACTTTCCAAAAGCCAAGGGGGCTGCGTTCCTGGTTGTGCGCTATACATGATATAAGTTGGCATCAGTTCGAATTTATTCAAGTTCTTATTTTCCCAAAAGAAATTCTAAGTTCCCAATTTCAACGTTGAACAATTATAAATTTCCCAACTTTTCAAAACACCTGGGGGGAAGCTCCCCCCATCCCCCCTTAGTTACGCCCCTGAGTGAAAGCTTCTTATTTGGACTTTAATATTGTAGATATATGATTCTATAGATTAGAATCAAAATTAGAATCAGAATCTTCATCATCAGGATTCCTATGCTCTTGGTTAAATTTATTAAACTCTTCACCATCAAAAAATGTTATACAGAGTTTTTAATTTTTCTCATATTTGCTCTCTATATATTGAAATCAAAATGAAATTGGTTTTGAGATGCGCGCGCATCCTTGTTTTGAATATCACATATAAAAGGTATATAAAGGGGAAAAAAGTTGATAAATTTCAATAAAAGCTTTGTACATAGGCAAGAGCAAGGGTGAAGTTGTAAAATTGCTTAAAATAGCAGGTATGCAAAGGTATAAAGGGGCGAGCCCATCCTGAAAGGAAGAACTCTTGGTAGGAGTAACAAGTAAGAATTGGAATGTAACGGTGCTCGTCTGATAAAATAATTTTTTTCTCTTCATTTATTTTTATTGCGAGCCCCGAAGGGGTGAGGAAGCACTGGTCTTCGTTAAAATCAATTACGATTATTTTCATAAGGGGAAAATTAGAAAAGTAAATATAACTACATGAAATAATGAGTAAGCTGATAACATATTTGAATCAATTGTAATGGAGTCCTTCAAATCTTATATTTCAATTACTCCTAATTTCTCACCAATGTATTAAGGCTAAACATTTCTTACGACAAATTTATTGAAAACTAATGTAAAATAAAATTTGTGATAAAAGTCCGAGGTGATACAACCGAAAATCCTCTACCCCGCCATTCACCAATGCGTTACATATTTATGAAAGTCAATCTGTTGGCAATTTTCCCAGTAAGAAAGTTTAAATTTACTGGACTAGTATTCAAAATTGAAAAAAGTAAATTAACACTCAAAAAAAATGTTCATTATCTTCGTGAAGTGATAATTATTTCAATAGAATGAAAAAAAAAATTAAAAATGTTATTAGGTATTTATGGTCAGGAACTCTGGCAAAAATCGGTACTTTGGGTATTTTTGAGGTGAAGATCAAATTTGTGAAAAAGCAATTATCTCTATGAAAAAATTAAGGTAAACTTTTTGTTGGGAAATTTTGTGAATAATGATTTATCATAAGACTGTTTTTTACGTATAAGTTCTAGTTACGAAGATAAATACCAAAAACTGTCAAGGTGGGTTTTCACTCTCCCCTCAAGTTTGTGCCTGAAATAAAATGGCGGATGCTGAAATCTGTAGGAATAAGGCTTGAAGAGCCTCAAAAAGCTAACATTTGAAAAATACTCCGCTTCGACCTCAGGGGACTTTTAGTATGTTGGCCAGTAAGGTCTAAGGAGCAATTATACCAAAAATGAACTTCATAACAGTTATTCCTATTATTGGTACCTTTTTTTCCATCAAATGACTAGCCTTAAAAAAAGAGAAAGAAATTTTGATAAAATAGAATAAATTCGGTCAAGAATTCAAGCAAATAAAATGTGGTTTAGGATCATGTACTAATATACATATGCACATTACATACCAGGCGCTTTGGTGTCTAGTTGTGCACCCATGTACTTGATGAGGTACCTATTTGAAAAGTTCAACTACAGCAATGATCTAAAAGTAAACCAGTTTTTAAAACATCGTACATGAGTTGTGGATTGGTGCATTATACATGAACTTGAGAGTTTTTTTTTTTTTCAAGAGTCGTATACCTACTTATTGAAAAATGTTTATGCATTAGGTAATCGTCGAAATAATTTTTTTATTTTGATTTAATAAATGTTCATTCTTAGTTTTTAAGAAGAAAAAAAAAAAGAAATATACACTTGGTGATAATTTCTGATACCTATAAAAGAAAAAAAAATTGAACGATATTTTATTTATTGAAAAAAATATATTTATCTGTAAAAAATATTTCTAATAATATATTAATCAATAATGTAAACTGAATAAAAAATATAATTAAATTTTCATTTATCATTAAATTTAAATGATAAATTCATTCGTGTCGCATTCCTATAATCAGTCATTGACTTGAAAATCATATTGTTAATACAGATGGAAAATACGATAAAAACGAAAATTCCAGCCAAGGGAATTTTTTTCATAATTATGCTTGAAGTTCGGAGCATTTACAAATCTTTCATTTTTTGGAAAATCAATATTCAAATAAATAAGATTTTAGATTCGAAGTAATGAAAAATATGTATTATTTCTACACGATTGCAGTGATGAGAGATTGACTGTATGAGTTTTCGAATTGAAGTTACTTTCTTTCGTATACTCATAAAGCGGGATTTGGTTCATTCAAGTGATTCAGACATGTATCGTATTTCGTTGCTGCGAATTCCAAGGCCATGTCGTTATACTATGAGGTAAATTAAATTTGTTTAGGCGTTTACCGTTATGTTCTCTCCTTTCGCATTTATTTTTTTGCAATAACTACTTCAGGTTCGTATGCATCGTACACATGTGTATTATACGCATGGTGCGGATTCGAGTCAAACACGTGTCGTTTACTGCATTTGCTAGTATCGATGCCCTTATCGAGACTATCGAGCCTTTCTCGTTCACATACTTTTTCAAGGCACCAATGGCAGAGAGCATGGGTGGTCGCTTGAGTTTTCTCTGTGTGTTGTTCTCGCAAATTACTTCCTTTTATTGGTGTAAAGTGAAAAAACAAAAAAACTCCCTCCAAACCATTCTAAGTGAGAAAAATTTTTAAAATTATAGTGTGAAAAAAAATATATATATTGAAATATACATCAAAATTATGCGATTTTTGCTATTCTTTTACCAAGTTAGAATTGCATTGTTTGAAAAAAAAAAAGTAGTTTGAGCTGAATTTTTAATGACGGCTTGCTCAGACTTGCAGATCATGTTAACCTCTTTACAATCATATTATCCATTTTGTCGGTTGGAAACCAACATCAGACCCAACCTGAGGGGTAGGAGCGGTACATATTCCCCAGAGCGCGAGTTCTTCCCGAGAGCTTACTGGAGCCTACAGAAGAATCAAAATCAACATTTTAACATATTATTTGTGAATAAAAATTTAGAATTTTTTCTTTTCCATACCTATCTACAATGCCCCAACACTTATGATGACCCACATTTTTTTCTTAGGATTTTCTACCGATAAATAAACTATTTCATCCATTTAGACTATGATATTAATTTCTTGGAGTCATTATCGAAAAAATAACGAATTAATTTTCTTATAATTTTTTCTTGAAGCTTTAATCAACAAAAATTTTATCGGTATCAAAATACCTGCTTCAAAGTTGATTCAAGGCCAGTATGCGTAGCTACTATTTTTCAATCATTTTTACTGACCCGCATTTTTTTTTCAGTTCTTCAACCAAATTTATTTTATTTTTATCCTTTCAGCAACCAATTAAAAATTTATTTGTTTACTATCCGGAAATAGTAAAGAATTAATTTCAATGATGTTAATATTAATTTTTCAACATTTATTGAACGCCAATATTTTCCCATTTTTCAACCATTTTCGCTGAAACAGATTTCTGTAAAAAATTATGATTTTTGGTGTTAATTTTCAGCAAAATTCCCCTTCGACACCTTGATTTCTGATTCTTTTTTTTTTTTTTTGGTGCCGAAGGAGGTTTTTTCCTATTTCAACTTAATGTCAACATCCAATACTTGGCCAAGGTATTGAACATTGACATTGAGGAATTAAATACTTTATATATTATCATAGATTAACCATACATAGATAGCCCACCGGTATATCGAATTTATCACTCATAAATGTTGAAAAAGGAGCCAGAAAGTTTTTTATTAATATCTAGGCAAAAAATTGAGTTATCAAGAAAGAATATAGATAGAAACTTTACAAGTAGCTCATTCGAAAGAGCATAAAATTCTGAATGTGTTTCACTATTAAAAAACAATCGTTATTGATTTACTTTTTGAGATAATTCATAGTGAAGTAAAAAAATCGTTTTTCGAAATTAATTGCAAAAGTAAACGGACAGGAGTAACTTTAGAAAAATTAAATGATTCTCTATTCCAATCTCTTTAAAATGAGTCATTTGCAAGCCCTATATCTTGAATTGTTTCCAAGATACTAGCAAAAAACGATTCCAACTCAGTTTTTGAGTGATAAAAATTTAACGTACGGTGGGCTATCTATGTATGTTTCATCTATGATATTATACAATTTCTTGACCAGGGAAATCGTATTACATCACTAGCATTTTCTTTTTTTGAATAACAAAGCACTGATTTTAGTATTTCACTTTTTGAACATACTAGATTAACAAAGCGAGCATGCTGTACAGGTACCTATCAGCAGCCTATTTTATCAAGATTCAATAAGATTACTGTGAAAGCAGATCTATAGGATTCCTGTCAATTATAATAGGTATTGACTAGGAATTCGAACTTCAGCTATCTACTTTACAAATCTATAGCTTTATCAATTAGGCTACCTAGTCTATAATATGAAACAAATAAATTAACCCATATTAATAGCTCATCTACTTTTCATCAGAAAAATGATGAAGAGTCCATGTTCTTCTGTTAATTATTTTTCTATTAATTCTAAAACAATTGTAGAGATTGCACCACTAATTATGTTTGTTAAATTTTTTATTAGATTTATAAAGATTTTTTTATCGTTAAAATTAATGAGTTTGATTTTGAAAATATTACATCATATTTCAAAAAGCCTCTTGGACGAACAAGATCAATATATGAAGCTCTCATAGATCCGCGATCCGCTTTTTGTTGAAATTCAACATTTATCTCGATCTAAACGAATAAAATATAATAAATTAATGGTAAATATTATAGGTAACTCATTCGAATATTTTGTCAAGAATTATTGAAAAAGGAATAAAAGATTTAAATAGACCAGAAAATGATTTAGAATTCGGCGTTTGAAGCAAATTATAATATAATTAAAAAATTATTCATTATTTAAATCTTCTTGTGTTCTCTCATCAGGTTCTGCTCCTGAATCAATATCACATATAAATTCATTAGAATTATAATTATATATAAATAGAAGATCTAGACCTGGGCCTATAATAATAAATTATTGAAATAATTTTCTAGGTCAGAATCATTTCCAGAATCATATTCTATAGGTTTATCATCAGAACCAGGAGCTTAATAGAATGCAAAAAATTCATCATCATTGGTAGTTTTATTTTATCATCAACTTCACCACATTTTTAGAATAAAGACCTCCTCACTCTCCTCCACAGTATTGTTAATTAAGATGAATTCGAAATACAAATTTCTAATCCTTAATAACCATATGAGCACACTTATCACATTTGAGCTGTTTGATATTCTTCAACCTAATTCTTCAAAATTTGACCATATACCATTTTTAAATTCATTTTAATCCAATTCAAGGGATAATATCATCTTAATTAACTAACCAGAACTTTATACAAGAAATTTAACTTTTGTAGGTGATTTAGTGGGGAGATATGGGAAACTCAGAGTATTCCATAACAGAAAACTTCCTTTAAACATATTTTCTGCTGCAACTTTCCTTTAAATTGATTTAGAAATGTGGAGATATGTTGGTGCCCTCATTTTATTCATCATTTCATATCGACTTTCTCAATTTTAAGGCATTGAGGATTCCTTCATACCTTCCTTAAAAATTTGATTGAACTATGTTTTTGAATCGAATCAAAAATCTGTGAGAAATCGAGAAGACGCGTTTTACCACAAACGTATTACAGAATTAAAAAAAAATTTTAAGGCAGTTTGAAATTTTTTCGAAGCAAGAAATATTTCTTTTGTCGTATAAAATCTAAAAATTATTTAGTTTGCTTTTTTTTCAAAATTTAGATAGTTTCAAATTTTTTCATATTTTTTCAAATAGCAACAATTTTTGGTACTTTTAAAAATAAATAATAATTAAGTAATTCAGGAGTGGTGCGTGGTTGATTTCATGAATTGGACGTATTTTGTTTCCCGAATCCTAAAAAATCGAAATCAAGCCCACCTCGTGTACCTGACACATAAATTACCCATTTATTATCTATTTTCAAAAGTATCAAAAATTAGCGTTTTTTACAATGACTGAAAAAAAATTTGGATTCGTTAGATAAAGTAGTTGAATTTTTTTCAGTTTGATAACACAAAATTTCTGAATACAAAAAATTCCAAATTTCCAAAAAATACATGCTTAATGAACACTCTACTGTGTATCTCTAAATCTTGAAAATTCTGTACCTATTATACGCACTTATGTCTAGAAAATTATTTTATGCTCGCATGCTCGAATAAACATATAAACAATAACATACGTACGTGTTGTCCATATAGGGGGGGGGGAGCAGGGGTAATATAGTCAGTCACCCAAATTTCAGTTTTACTCTCCCTTCTCATTTTTTTATAGGGCGTTAATAACTGCATAGGTTATATGGCCCACGAGGATCTATATTTGGGAAAACAATGTGAATTTATTTTTGGTAATTCAAAATTTTCCAATTCCAAAAGAAAACGTAATTTCTGCGAGGAATTAAACTTCATAAATACATTTCCTTCATCATCATCCGGGAAGTGCGTATACGTGTATAACAAAATTGCCAATTCCGTAGAAATGGGTATTACTCGAAAAAAGTTACGAATATGGACACGGTTGAGTTATTTTTATTTATCAGACTTAATCTCAGATTAGAAATATGTTAGAGTATGAATAAATTTTAAAAATGGCCGGAAACTATTATTACCTATTTTAATTTACCTAAAGTTAATAGTAAACCAGTATATACCTCTCAAATAAATACATTATTTTATTTAGTATTTATTTTATCTAGCATAATTGTAAAAGATCCCATCAATCGATTGGCCTTCAGGATTAATTTTTTTTAGATGTTTGGCTACCATCAAGATATCTTCTTAGGGTCCATTTTTTGAAATTTATTAAGTAACGACTTTGACATTCAGGGCCTGTATTATAGCAGTGGCCTATTCTGCATCGGTAGCATTTCGCCATCTTGCGTTTTTTCAAGATGCTACTCATGTAAATTATAGTCAACTTTATTAGTATGTTGTGAAAAATTTTACTGTCCACTTTTCCTCCTTTTCAGGTTTGAAAAAATCGTATATTTTTATTTAAAAAAAATATGAGAAGGATAACCTATAATTTAATTATTAAAATTAAAAAAAAAAAAAAAAAAAAAACACCAAATCATTTGAAACTATATTTTCGGCGTTATCTCTATCACATGCTATTACTAAATAAAAGTGGAGAAAATTTGACAATTAAATTTAAAAAAAAATGAATTTATTGATTCATTAATATTCAAAGAAAAAAATTTTTATTTTATTTAAAAAACCAATAATTTGCTAAAAAATAGTTTCTGTTTTGTATTTTTCGGGGGGAGGAGGAGGAAGCTCCAATTATTATTATTATTATTATTATGCGGTTAAGATTGTGGCTGGTCTATGTGCTTCTGGATCATCATCATTTGCGTTTCAAAATCTTGGGGTCCTTCGTATACGTGAATTATATGATCTTGAGATAGTTACCCTAGCACTTAAATTACAGGAGAAATTTGGTTGGGTGGTGCCAGTCCGTAATACGCGACTAGGTGGATCAAAAAATCTTAAAGTTCCCGGCTGGAGAAAGGAACACTCACGTTGGCAGTTTGGTTATTTGGGGGCCTTGAAATATAATTCTTTGCCAGCTGAGTATAAGGTAATTTGTGATGTGTCGAAGTTGAGAAGGAAGTTGAAAAAAAGCACGTGAGAGGCGAGAGTGATTACTTAGGCGCTAGAGTCTATTGCACCTATGCCCCCCATTGCCATCTCTCCCTTGAGTATTTATATGTTTATGTTCTTTGTTTTATATCTATTTTTGCTGTTCTACTGATATTTGTTGCTTTACTGCTTTTATTGTATTGTTATTGTTCTTTGCTGTTAATGTTTTTAGTTGTTATTTTTGCATTTTTTTGTTTTTTAATTTTCTGTAATTGCTTTTGCTATTCTGTGCATTCTTTTGTTTTTTTTACTTATCTGCTATTGCTTTTGATATTCTGTTTTTTGTTATTTTTAATGTTTCTTTTGTTCTTCTTGAGTGATAATAATAATAGTAATCCCCTTCCCGTACAGCGCTAGCGCTCTGGGGAGGGTCAATCAACTTTTGTTAATCTCTCTTTGCAAAATATTCCAGTAAATAAATTGAAATTGAAATTGAAATTATTATTATTATTATTATTATTATTATTATTATTGCTCGCGCACGCGCGTGCAACCCATTAGCGATCATTCATGGCAAAGGTTCATTTTTTTTTTCGACTAGGCTGCAAGAAAATTTATCACTAGTCGCAGCACATGCCTCGATTAAATTTTTTCGCCACTACCACTCCTTAAAAATGTACTTTTCAAATACCAAGCGAACTTTAATAATCTCGAGTTCTCGATGAAGTTAATTTTTTTGTAAACAATAAATCAACTCGTAACGACTTTCGCACTTGTTAAAAATCCACATCTCGTTTACATTTTAATATAATAATTAAAATGATATGTATTTTTATTTTCTTCAATCGTGACGTATTTACAAATCATTATATAATGAGCGTACCACAATGTTTGAAGAAACGCATTTGTGAAATTAGTATTCCGGGCCAGACGTGTCGTACCTTGTAGTGTAAATTTGGCAGTAAATAATTACGAAGAGCGCAAAATGATCCTCGATGGTTAGTGCTAATATGTTTTCGCATTGTATTTGGTCAATGATAGATGGCTGCTACGAGTTATTCATTTTCTTCGTAGTTCATCACGTTGATTTACTCGAGTAGAAAACAAAGTCCTTGAATTTTTTTCACCAAGATGAAGTTGAAAAATGTAGCTAGCTGATCCCTATTTGCTGTACAGTATATTATATTCGAACGAAGCGAGAAATACACAACTGATCGTAAATTTTCGTAGAAAAATTGTCGAATTTAGAGAATTTGAAAATATTCCTTACGATTTGATGCGTTATACACCAAATGGACTAGTCGTGTAGTCTATTTCGTATATAGGAAGGGTAGATACATATAGATATAATATGCATATAATCTACTTTCGTATAGTTTCTACGAACTCGTCCACGTGCAAACATCATTAATATTCTCTCAGGCGCTAAGTATTTATTATGTTAGCTAAAGACCAGTAGAGAGATAAATTATCGCATCTGAGGATATTATATGATTTTGTGGCTACTTTTCTATAACATTTTTTTAGACAAAATGAGAATATTATATTTCGAACAAATAAAATACAAAGGTACGCGTACTCGACGTATACTTACCATTAGATACGCGTGCTAGTTTACGTACGATAAGAGTGCACGTGTATGGTGTAGGAGCCGATTAGACCATCGAGGAGAAGGGACAGATGAGTTCTTGTATTGACCTATGGACACGTGGACTGAGGTCGTAGACCATGAATTTTCGTTTAATGTAAGTTGCACACTGAATAAAAATTATGGCTCTGGTGCCAGTGGAATGGACGTGGCTGACAGTCATCTTAAATTTTAATCGTTTTAATACTTATCAGTATATTCGCTGAACATATTGATAAATTTGTAATATACGTAATTTTTTAAAGAATATTTTTATTTAAATTTTCATCATTGGACGTCTAAATGTTAATATACTATTTTTTTTAAATCAATGTTCAAGGAAGTTGGGAAATAAAAAAAATTGCGAATAACCTAAAAATGGTATTAAAATGTTTAGAATAATCTGCTCACCAAAAAGTCGCCAAAATTTCACTCCATGATTTTTTTCTATGAGGGGTTAAACTTACCTAAAAGTGATTTTTGCCCATATATCTCGAAGGGGTACTCCTAACGAAAAAATAGGTTATTGAAAAAATATTTTTCTCTAAATTTCACACAAATGAACTCATTACACTTTTTCTCCTAAACGTGATAGAAAGTTCAAAAAGTTCACTTCAAATTTACTCCCTTTTTTGGCTATAAATGAAAACGTATGATAAAGCTTTTTATCACTAAATTATGCATCAGTTTAATGTCATTGCTCATAGCTAACATTCAAGGTGGTAGTTGCAATGTTGATATCATAGTAGTATGTAAAAGGTATGCTTCCGGAACACATTTATTTAATATCATTTAAAAAAAAATAAACACAAACAATTTAACCCTTTCAGTCAAAAGAATATTATTTAGTCAATTTAAAATGAAATATTATTTTTCTAATCTATACCTGATTCTGGAACAAATTCATTTTTAATTTCATATGAACTTCACATAAAATTATAACCGTCCTTGATGAGACTGTAAATAACGTGCTATGCACTACGAAGTAACTAACTAACTTAATAATTTTTTTTATAATTTTTAGTAACAATCAAAACTGTATAAAATTCATTATTAGGACTCACACATCTGTATAAATTTAATGAACTACAACGGCATTATTCAATGGATTATATCTAGCTTGATCTTCAGTAATTACTAAACAATGAATCACAGAATCAATAGAAAATGAATCCCACCATTGAAAATTAATTTTTATATTTATTGTTGACCCTTTTATCACTTCAGACTGTTTAGAACAATCAATAACAATGATTGGATATTTATTTATAAAATCATTATAATCGATTAATGGGTCTTTCTTTTACCGTAATAAGAATATTTGAAATTTTTGAACATTTGATAAAGTTGTGTGCCTTTATTCTCAGAGAGTAAAACATTTAATCTGTTATTTGGATAATATATATTATTATTTAGATGAACTTGAACATTTTCAAGATTACAAAGATCAAATTGACCATTATCAACATTGATTTTATCGTTTCTATTTTTTTGAAATCCAATAATAACATAACGTGGTTTAAAATACGAGGTGGGTATGTCCCAAGTGAATGTTCTTCCAGTAATAGATGTTTTCTCAATATACATCCAATGTCTGTAATACATTTCATATTCTTTAGAAGAGTCTATTTCTTTATTAATTGCTGTTTCATATGTGAGAGAAAATTTATATTGAGGCATTCGCCAAATTATTTCTGATAAATTTATACTAACAGTATGGGCACTGGCTATTGTATCATCAACCAGCAGTACATTATTACAATTTGTATTTGATCGAATCAATTTTAGTTCTTGATGAATACGGTATATATAATTAGTATAATCCTCACAAAATCCTAAAATTATATTTAGTGGTATAACAATAGAAAAATGTCCTTCTTTATTAATTATATTGGAACTTGATTTTATTCTCCAACATGCATCGTGATAAGACAAATCACTATCGAATGAGACAAGTCCTTTCATTGCTGTTGCAATACCAGGATTCTCTATAGAATCAATTTCATTTCCAGCAATATAATAACTAATTCTACTAAACATGTGCAAAATTCCATTGTTGACAAATTTTACTTTATTGGGATCTATAGTACTCAAAGTTGTACCATCGGCATTTTTTTTCAGGTTTACTTTCCCATTAATAATTAAATAGCTTGTATGAGGACAAGTCTTGATATCTTCATTATACAATGTAATTGGAATTGTTACTCCAAGTTGATTTATATCAACAGAGATTGGAGGCTTGTAATCAATATAATTTTCGCTTTCAATAATATTTTGTTCCATTTTTATTCTTATATTTATATATACAAAATATTTTTTAAAACAATTCTGCTTTTTTCCAATTCTTAAATAGGTTTAATGTAAATTCATTTATCTTTCCTCATATTAAAGTGCCTCTGGTGGTAAATTATGAAATATTTGAGGGGTCTACGTGGCGTGGACCCCCTAGTTGTTTCTTTTCAAGTTATTATAACTTGAAAAAATACTTTATATCTATTATTTCCTATTTTTTATCGTAATTTTTATATTTGTTATCCCAATTAACAGTTTTGTTAAAAGTATCAGTAATTAATTTGTTTGCTACTGTATTATACGCTGCGCATAATTCTCTGTAATTTTCTAGTGTTGGAACTTCGTAGCTTTCAACATGACAAGCATTACTTTTTTTTCCTTTATTCATACCTTCACTACATGTTACTATTCTACTTTTTAATTTTGGTACAAAAATTAAATACGCATGCCATTGGTCTGACATGGCGACAGCGCTTTTCTTCATAGCTTCACAAAAAACATTCATAAATGATTTTCTAAATTGCATATAGTTTGTATCAAAATCGTATTGAAACGTGCCTCTAGCTGTTAACTGAATAGGTTCTTCGTGTAAAGGAATTCCATTTTTGTCTACAAACATGATTAAATATCTACGAACACAAACAAAAAGTGGCTGATGATTGCTATTTTTCTTTTCTTTATCTCCTACTCGCCATGAACCAGCAAATCGTCCGTTTTCAAGTTTTAAAAGTTCTGTTCTTCGAATAATACACATTCTTGGATTTATAATTGCTCTACCAGAAATAAATACATCTCCATCGTCGTTTGGTTCTGCTTTTAATAAATGTGGGGATGTTGAAACAAAATGTTCTACACAATTTTCTTCACAACTAGTAATACAATTTTTTTTCCATTTACTACTAATTATGTTTTCATCCGCAATCCAAAATCCTGCATTTTTAATTTTTCCCGCCAAGTTATTATTGATAACTTTTAAAGCAGGAGTTTTAGTGTTGATGATGTTAGATTCGCTTTCAAAATTATTTTGATACATTCTTATATTTATATATATATATATATAAAATTTTTTAATAATTATAAAGGTTTAACATATAGTTCCAACGAGATTTTTTCTCCTTCAAAATCTATCAATTGATTATCTTGATCCACAATTTGAACAAGAGCTTCCCTAATCTCATAAGTATTTAATGGATAATATCGATGTTGTGCTGGTATTTGTACAATTTTTTCCCCTGTAGGTGTATTTAAAGGAAATGAATAGATAATATTTCCTCTTGATTTACCATTTTCATAATTACATTCGATGAGATTACATCTAACACAAATTGAATTTACTGGAAAGATATCAACCATGATATCTGAATATGCACTTTCATTTTTTCCTATAATTCGTTTACTAAATCCTAGAAGACGTCCCAATGAATTTGGTCTAGAAAAATCTACTTTCATCTTTGTAGACAATATTTTAATTTTACGAGTACTAAGATTTGCAACTCCAGTAAAACCAGCTTTTTTTGCATTTTCGTGCATATTAATTAGGTCTAAAATTTCTGCTACTTCATATGTACCAGGAGGAATAACAACATCATGATAATGACCAGCATCATCTATAAAATATAATTTATTATTTTTTTCTGTTACATTGTTAATTGAATTATAAACAACGAAACTAGTTAGACATATTTGCCAATCTTTATGTGTATCCAATTTTATAGGTTCTTCATAACGACTGATTAATTTAGAAGTATTACCAGTAAAATTAATATTGAATCCCATTTATTAAAATAAAAAAATTTTTATTTTAATATTAATATTTTAATTTCAAATAAAAACTAAAACCAGCCGCTGTACTGATTTTCACATAAAATCATTAGTTCTTGCACTTAAAAATTTTAAGCAAAGATGTCCACAAATAACTTCATTAAAATTTTGATTCTTATCAATGTTATAATATATATTTTCCATAGAAAAATATTTTATCACTTCACTAGGTGGTATAACCCCAAATGAATCAAAATAATTAATTATTCTATCTTTTTTGAAAAAACACACCCAATGAGTACCTTGTCCATCAGAATCATCTAAATTAATAATCATACTTTCATTTTTTCTTATTTTATTAGGAAGTTGATCCCTCATAAATACTCCTCTGAAATAAGGTATTTCTAATTCTTTTGCATAATTCTTTAATTCCATATCTGATAAAGGTTTAATAGGTAATTTTAATTTTTTTTTTTAGAATTTATATAGAAACCATATCCTAAATTTTCTTTATTTCTAATTATAGATGGATTAGCATAAAATCCTTCTCCAAATTTCTTTTCTGCAGCTTGAACATCTTTATACTGATTGATAAACTCCGATACTTTATTGTCTAATCCATATCTTACATTTTCTTTATTTCTAGCATTAGCATAAAATCCATGCCCTAAATTTTCTTTATTTCTAGCATTAGCATAAAATCCATGCCCTAAATTTTCTTTATTTCTAGCATTAGCATAAAATCCATATCCTAAATTTTCTTTATCTGTGTTTCCTTTTTTGATTCGATCTTCAACTAATTTATCATTTGCTTTTTTATTATTATACGCATTCACAAGATTTTTAGCGATTGCTGAAACCGCTGTTATAATTGGTAAAGCACCTATTAATGCAGGTAAAAATCCACCAGTTTTATTATTTTCATTTATATATTCTAATTGAGGAATTTTCAGTTGTAATTTGACTGGTTTCTTTTGTTTGATCCCTTTTTTAATCTGTTTGATTTGGTATTTTGATAATGGTAAATAAGTTTCATTCATTACACTATTTTTTGTTCGAATCAACTGCTCATGATCCAAATTTAAAGTAATAGGTTTCTTCAATTTTATTCCTTCAAGAATTAGTTTTTGATCTTTTTCATCCAAATTAAGTGGATATTTGATTCCTGCTCCCAACCATCTTTTAACCTTCATAGCATTTGTTGTTAGGTATGCAGCAGCTTTTTCTCCTAAACTTGAATTATCAGCAATCACACGTTTCCAAGCATCTTCTTGTAATTTATAATCAGCTTTATGACGTTCATCAAGATCTTTTGACTTTGCATAAGCTATGTCATGATTCATAGCCGCTTCATCCAATTTATTTATTGGTTTTACACCTTGTAATAATTTTAAATCTAAATTTGTACCTGGACCATTATATTCATATCCAGGTAAATGAAGTTCAAATGGTAAGTTATCAATCAAAGAATTCAGAAATCCGCTTCCTTTTTTAGGAAACCGTTTTAAAGCAGTATTCGTTAGTTTTACTCTGTAATTATTATTCATTGTAATCATTTATATTAAAAAAAAAATATATTAAAATTTAGTTTTTAAAAGTTCTTGATTATAAAATTTACCATGGATTTCTTCACCATCCTCATCTCTAATAGAATAAGTTATAGGATTTGTATAGAATACCTTATCAATTATAAAGATTTCTCTTGTCCAATTATTTTTATATTTATTATCAAAAATCTTCTTATGTGCAAAAATTCTCACCCTATCTCCTTTTTTGAATTTAGGATCTTGTCCTTTGAGATTACATTTAGATTTCGTCAATTTCATCAAAATTTCTTCTTCATTCTTTTTATTAACCTCAATAGGTCTCATTCCAATCGTTCTATGAATGTCTTTAGTATTATACTCTTCCAAAATTTTGGGCAAAATATCATACCATTTAAAATTATTACGAGCCTCAAAATAAATTTTAAATTTCTGATTTAATGTTCTATTAAAACGTTCAATGATTGCAGATTTTTCTTCATTATATGTATGATACATATATTAATATTATATTTTTTCAACATAGATTTAAAAGTTCGATTCACAAACTCTTTACCCATATCTACGTGAAGAAAATTAGGTTTTCGTTTAGATTTATCAATTATGTTTTCAAAGGCTTCTGCAACACTTTTACCAGTTTTATTTTTCAGAGGTTCAATCCAAACATATTTAGAAAATGTATCAATAATATTTAGCAGATATTTGAAACCTTTATTTTGTCTGGAATATTTATCCATAATTAATAAATCTGCAGCCCACAAATCATCAATACCCTTTGTTATTATTTTTCTACGACAGAATTTTTTTCTAACTGGAGCATGCAATTCTTTAGCTTCTTCCATTATTTATCATACTTACTTAAATCAATTTACGAATTTTACAAATCAATTTACGAATTTTACAAATCAATTTACGAATTTTACAAATCAATTTAAAGAAAAGTAAAATAATAACAATGCATTTTTTTTCCTCTTTTTCTGAATTAATTGTATTCACGTCTTTTTCTGAATTAGTAATTGATTTCATTTATTATAAGAAAAATACATAAAAAATCTAGCAAAATCCCCCCTTGGCACCATGATTTCTCATTCATTTTTTTTTTCTTTTTTCATATCAACATCAAATACTTGGCCAAGGTATTAAACATTGATAGGTTACGAAGCTATTGGAACAACAAAGCACCGATTCTAACATGTTCACTTTTTGATAATCAACTGTGTGAACGTAGTAGGTTGATAAGGCGCGCATTTGTTTTATCTACATAATAATGATAAAGAGTTGATAATATTCTTCATAATTCATTCATAATTAGATAGATAGCGTCACTATAAAAATTAAACTGGTAGTTAAAGGAATCATTTTCTTAATATAACATACATCACATGTTTCAGTGTTATTAGGTAATCTTTACAAACTTTTCAAATTTATTATTCCTTCTAGGAGGTAATTGTTCTAGTGCTTCTTTTTTATACTTAGCAGGAATATGGTTTTGAATAAATTTAAAAAAAATTGAATTTGTTCCAGAAGTTAAAAAAATTAATTTATATAATATAAATAATGGAATTATTTAAAAAATTGAAAAATAAAGGTAACCAACTTTATCAAAATGTGAAAAATAAATTAACTGAATTTGTTGCACAACATTTAATAAAAAAGAAAGCACCAGAACAAAATTGAACAAATGGCTGATGATTTAATGAAGCTTGAAAAATATTATACAAGAAATGAATTATATAATTTTGTCTTTACAATAATATCTCAGGATGCTCAAAATTAAAGAAAAATGATTTAGCAAAGTCAAATAGTTGCAAATTACTTAAAAAATAACCCTGAAGAATTTAATTTTGATGATAGCATTTTTAGTAATGAGCCATTTGTTCAATTTGTTGTGCAACAAATTCAACAAATGGCTGATGATTTAATGAAGCTTGAAAAAGATTATACAAGAAATCAATTATATAATTTTGTAAAGACAATAATATCTCAGGATGCTCAAAATTGAAGAAAAATGATTTAGTCAAAGTAATTGCAAATTACTTAAAAAATAACCCTGAAGAATTTAATTTTGATGATAGCATTTTTAGTAATGAAAAACCTGAACAATATCACCCGCTTCTTTTTTATACTTAGCAGGAATATGGTTTTGAATAAATTTAAAAAAAATTGAATCTGTTTCAGAAGTTAAAAAAATTAATTTATATAATATAAATAATGGAATTATTTAAAAAATTGAAAAATAAAGGTAACCAACTTTATCAAAATGTGAAAAATAAATTGACTGAATTTAATGGTAACCAACTTTATCAAAATGTGAAAAATGAAGGTAACCAACTTTATCAAAATGTGAAAAATGAAGGTAAACAACTTCATCAAAATGTGAAAAATAAATTAACTGAATTTGTTGCACAACATTTAATAAAAAAGAAAGCACCAAAGAAAGCACCAAAGAAAGCACCAAAGAAAGCACCAAAGAAAGCACCAGAACAAATTGAAANAAAATTAAAGAAAAATGATTTAGCCAAATAGTTGCAATTACTTAAAATTACACAAAATTTAATTTGATGATGCAATTTAGTAAGAAAATGAAAATTACTTAGAAGGATATTAAAATATTTAATTTTGATGATAGCATTTTTAGTAATGAAAAACCTGAACAATGGGATGTTGAAATAAGAGATGGTAGTGGAGCAAGTTGGAAAAATCTGGTTCATGATTATGAGATATATTGTAAACCTGTAGAGAATGATTTAATAAAATATCTATATAAAGTTACAGGAAACTGTATAAAATTATTGCAAAAGAAATGAAAATTAAAAAAGTATAAGCTTTCAATTAGTAGCAGTTGTAGATTATATTGAAGTAAATACAGATGGAAAAGAAGTTAATCGTCACAGAAATTATTTTCGATCAACAATAAATATTATAGTTAATACAAATGCAATCAAAATTGCTTTGACATCAGCAAAAAATGAAGTTTTACGAAACTTTGATGCATATAATGCTAAAAATACAAAATATCGATTTGATAAAGTTGTTCAAATAAATGTTATTCTGATAAAATATTCCTTTGCGTGGGGGGACTTATATTCAATTACCAAGTTTTATCAGATCAAAAAAGTGTTGCATCAACGTGAAAAATATAAAAAATAGAAAATTTAAATGTTTGAAACAAGAAAATCTTAGATGTTTTGAGTACGCATTAGAAAGCATTATTAATCCAGCACAACATACAGTTGATAGAGTTTCTCATTATGATATTACAAAGTATGAAAAATTAAATATGGAATACCCAGTTGAACTAGTACCAGAAAATATAGAAAAATGAAACTTTTTAAATAAATCAATCAATATTTATGAATATGATGATGAGGTGACAAGTGTATATTATCAAAGTGCAAATTATAATAAAGAAGGACATATAAATTTGCTATTGTATAAAGATCATGTTGTTGGAATTAAAAATTTAAGCGCTCTATTAAAAGGACAAGACACAGATACAATAATCATGTGAATATTTGTAGGAAATGTCATAAAATATTTAAAAAGGAATCAGAATTCGACAAGCATCTAGAATACTGTATTAAGGGTAAACAAAATATTCAGATGCCATCTGAAAAAAATTATATAAGGAAATACAATTCATTTGGTGCTGAACAATATCATCCTTATACCTTAACTTTAGATTTTGAATGTTCATTGGAAAAAATGGAAAAACAAATAACAGATACTACAAAATATATTCATAAACATGTTGCAAATAGTTTTTGTTTCTATTCTGATGAAATGGGTGCAGAATTAGTAAGGTATAATAATCAAGAGAAATTAATGAAAGAATTTAATAAATTACAAGATCATGGGAAAAAATATCATGAATTGAGAATGAAAAATGAAGAAATGATTTGGGGTGAAAAAGAAGCTGTTATGTTCGAATCGGCCACTCATTGTCATATATGTAATAATAAATTTAATAATGAAAATGAGAAAATAAAAGATCATGATCATTTTACTGGTAAATTTAGAGGAGTGGCTTGTAATAAATGTAATTTAAATTTGAAAATGCCCAAATTTATCCCAATATTGATTCATAATTTAAAATATGATTCAAAGATATTTTTACGTTGGTTGTTGAAATTGTGTGACGAATATGAACAAAAACATGATTTAAATATTATACCCAAAAATAATGAAAACTATACAACATTTTCTAGGAATGTTAAAATTGATGAATATGTGCAAGAATATGATTTAACAAACTGCCTCAAATGTAACAAAAAATATTATGATGAAATATTGGACAAATGTCCTAAATGTAATGAAGGAAATCTTAAAATAAAAAGAAAAGGTGATATTTATCCAAAAACAATGGAATTTAGATTTATTGATACTTTAGCTTTTGTAGGTACAAGTTTAGAAAAAGCAGTCAAAAATTTGGCAGAAGTTAATAATTGTTTCTGTTCAAAATGTAACAAAGTTCAAGAAATATATAAAGGAAAATTTTTACCAATTAATGAAAATGGAATTTTAAAATATGAAGCTAAATGTAAACAATGTGAAAACATTGTTACAAAACCCATTGATTATAAGAAATTCAAAAATATACTAAAAGAATTCAAAAAAGAGGATTTGCATCTAGTTTTACAAAAGGGTATTTATCCATACGAATGGATGGATGATTACAGGAAATTCAAAGAAGAATTACCATTAAATAAAAAAGATTGGTATTCTACACTCAATAATGAAGGAATATCAGATAATGATTTAGCATTTGCAAAAGAAGTTTATAGACATTTCAATTGTAGAAATTTTGGAGACTATCATAATTTATATTTAAAACTTGACACAATTCTCACCAAAGATGTATTTGATAATTTTAGGGAAACATGTTATAAAAATTATAAACTAGATCCAGTCTATTATATTTCAGCACCTCAATTATCCGATGCCGCCTCATTAAAATATACAGGACAAACACTTGAATTACTTAGAGATCAGAAAACTTACGAGATTTTTGAAAAAGGAATTAAGGTGGTATTTCTAATATTCCTCACAGACATGCATTAGCAAATAATTGTTACTTTTATGATAAAAAACTTGATAAAACAATAAAATTGAGTAAAGAAGATGCTGAGAAGAAAGGAATTTGGAATAGCAAAAAACATACAAGTTATATCTTATATCTAGACTGTAATAATTTATATGGATGGGCCTTGAGTCAACCATTACCAGTTGGAGATTTTATAAATTATAACTTATTAAAACACATGATAATTTACCAAAGCCATCAGATTTCACAAAGGATGCGATTTTAAGTTTAGATGATAATGGCGAGTACGGATATACATTTATAGTGGATTTAGAAATACCTATTGAACTACATAATAAATTCAAAGATTATCCTATGCTTCCTGAACATTATATTCCCATAGAAGATGAATTATCTGAATATCAGAGACAGTTAATATCAAAAGAATTAGGAAGCAAACCTAAGAATGGAAAATTAATCACCAACCTACATTCAAAAAAGGACTATATTATTGATTTCAGAATGTTGAAAGAATGTTTACGTCAGGGTATCATCTTAAAAAGTGTTAATAATTATATAAGATTCAAACAAGCAGCTTGGTTGAAACCATACATTGATATGAATACAAAATTGAGACAAGAAGCTAAAAATGATTTTGAAAAAGATTTCTATAAACTTATGAATAACTCTGTCTATGGAAAACAAATGGAAAATGTGAGAAACAGATGTGAAGTAAAAATATTAACTTCGGCAGAATCATTTCTCAAACAACGTGATTACGAAACAAGAACAATTTTAGATGAAGAAACTCTTTTACTTGTTAGAAAAAAGAAAACAATCAAACTGAATAAACCTATTTATGGAGGATTTGTTGTATTAGAAATATCTAAATTATTAATGTATCAATTCTATTATAATGTTTTAAAGGAAAAATATGGAGAAAAAATAAAACTTTTGGAACAGACACAGATTCATTGATTGTTTACATAGAAACTGATGATGTATATGAAGATATAAAACATAATATTCAATATTACGATACATTTGATTATAAAATAGACTGGATGCCACAAAAGAATAAAAAAGTTCCAGGCTTATTTAAAGATGAATATTTAGGAATACCAATACGCGAATGGGTAGGACTGAGATCAAAAATGTATGCATTTAGAAATGATATAAAAGAGAAGAAAGTTTGCAAAGGTATAAAGAAGTCAAATATAGAGAAAATTAAATTTGAAATGTATAAAAACTGTTTAGTTAAAAGTGAACATACTAGAGAAAAAGTGTACTCAATTGTTTCTAAGCAGCATAACTTATATACAGTTGAATTGAATAAAATTGCATTATCACCTTATGATGATAAAAGATATTTAGTAGATAATATCAACACACTTCCTTATGGTTATCAACTTCATTCATAAACCCTTCTTCAAAATTCTTTTTATAAATTTCATTTTTATTATTACATTCTTTATCAATAACTAAAAATCCATACTTTTCCTTCCAACATGAATTACACATTTTTTTAAATCTTTCAAAAGTCAAATCTGTCACATGATTCTCAAATATATGTTTTAAATTTTTAAGATCTTGTTTGAAAATTATCAAATAATTGAAGTTATCTCTTATACAGTGTTTAGGGACTTTTGAATAGGTTTGAGCTAGATAGAAACAAGATATATTATAGTGTCGACCTCTTAAAAAATAAGTTGCAATATTTTCTTGGGGATCAGTTAATATATCATCAAAAATTATAACTGAGTAAGGCTCTATTTCTTCTGGTTCTTTTAAATCATTGGGTAATAAGGTATATAGTCCAATTTTGTACTTAGATTTTTCATTAAAAATATCAATTATGTTTTTTAATCTACCATATTTTTCTTGATGAGGTGTCTTTGTACATATATAGATATTTAAATAAGTATTTATTTCTAATAAGATCTGAATTAAGACGTTTGTTTTTCCACATCCAGATGAACCAAAAATACCAGCACGAATTATATTTGGAAATATATCATTAATTCTGGGATGTGGTTCATTATAATCATAATTTTCAACCTTAATTGGTTTTTTGAGTTTTTTGAATTTAACTATATCCATTTATTAAATAAAAAAAAATTATTCATATCATAAATGAAAAGACAATTTATAAATCACCAACCGATTAATGACGATGAAGTGCAATCATACATTAATTCAGAAAAGGACTTGAAAAAAAAATATGATGCTATTAGAACAGGAAAAATTTATAAACAAGAAGAATTAAAAGAATTATATAAACCTATTACAAAACCTTTGGAACAACTAATACAATATAAATATGTAGAAAACATGCCAAAAAGCTTACCAGAATACGTCGAAATTATGCCAAAAAGCTTACCAGAATACGTCGAAAATCAACCACTTCAATTATTAAATAACAAAGAAGATGTTATAAAGGTTATAGGAAGAACAGCTCAAAATATTTATCTAATTACGGTTCCAAAGATATAAAGACTGATAAAACATTTGGAATCAGAGTAGAAGATGACCAATTATTTATAGGTAATCACCCCGTTTGGATTAGAGATGATAATATTATATTCAAAGACGGAACAGAATTTACAGGAACTCCTGGTTTATGGGAATTAATAACATTAGAACAACCAAATCATTATGATAGTGTTGATGAAGAAAATTATGCTGAAATATTACAAAAATCAAATAGTTATAGACATAACAATGATCCTAATGCTAGAAAAGTTAAATCAAGTACAGGATATAAATATAATCATATCGTAAAACCTATATTAGTGAAAAAAGGAATATTAAAATTAAAAGGACCTACAGAAGGAAGTGGATTTTTTCCCATTAATAATTTATTAAATAAAATAGTAAGCATATATATGAATATTCAAAATGGAAATTTGCCACCTGAAAATATAATCAATATTTTAAAAGAATTAAAAAATGTGAATTTAAGTGTAAATCTAAGAGGGGATAATCTCATTTATTGGGATAATCTGGATGAATTACTTCAAAGACTTGTTGTCTTATATGGAGAAAGGCAAAGTGGAAATACAAATCCTGCATTAGAAAATGAAGTTCTTAGAATATTGCAAGAATTAAAAGAATTATATATATAATAAATAGAGATGCAACGATTTGGAAGACAATTTGTAAAAATAAATGAATTTAATAAACTTGAAGAAAGAGTAATACTAATAGAGAATAAATTAGGTATTCAACGAACTCAAGGTAGAGCTATTATTGATGATGATATTTCTGAAAAAGATCGAAGAGAAAAAAAAATGATCAATTTTTTTGTTGAACCAGAATTATTTTCAAGTAATATTAATGATTTTGACAAGAATTGGATTCCAAAGGATCGAGATTGGAATGTATCATTTGCAGGAAGAAATGGGACATTCATATACATTCGTATTCATATTCATAATCAATTAATAACTCAACCTAAAAAATTAACTTCTTCTATGCGTCATGACTCTGGAGAATATGAGAATACTATTGAGTGTGTTCTTCCATATTTTTCATTTTTTATATATTCATTAGGTAAATGTTTTGGTGTACAGCAAATGGATATTAAACTTAATAAATATTTGTTATATAATCTAAGCAATGACTCCGAATCAATATGCTTAGATTACAGACGCGAGATTGGTCAACTTAATGAAGCAAATGAAAACGTGATTTTCATTATTAATCATAAATTATTAAATGGATACGATACTGAGAAATTTATTAATATTATCAATATTGCAGATGGAAATATAGGGGTTTATGTTAAAAAGAATTATAAAGATTTTTGCTTTAATTTATTACCTTCAAAGAATTTGAATTTACCATTACTGAATTTGGGTAATGAAGAATACAAACCTAAACTAAATATCATTTTAGAAGATAAAGTTTTTACTCAATCATTTGATCCGTTCCCAAAAGGAATTGAGGAAAAGCTAGATAATGAAACAATATTCTTAAGGATTTATTCGACTACAAAGACTGACATAACATTTAAGAAAGAAGGGATACAACTGTTTTCATATAATTTAGGAACTGATAAAACTATTATCATTTTATCTAAAAATGATTTTAGTAATGAAAAAGTAGATAAAATAGGATACAAATTAATTAAGAATTCATATTTCAAAGGTAAAGAAAATAAATTATATCTTATAGATGGAAATGAAATTGATTCTAATAAGGTGAATAATCTAGAGATATTTTTCTTCTTTAATAAACAAAATGATATCAGGAATAGATTAAAAGAGTCATTAAAATCAACATTCAATCCAATCAATAAAAATGATTACGATATATACGTAAATAATAATTATAAAAATCGTATTTCGATTAATTTTGTTTAATTTTTTTAATATAAATATGTGGTTTATAAAAATATATTTATTACTATTTTTATTCGGTTTATCAAAACAAGAATATGACTTATTCATGAGAACTGAACATAGGATTGGAGAAAATGATATTTCGTTGTTTTGTAATGTGACATTTTCTGAACAAGAATTTGTATATCAACTAGAGTGGTTGAAAAGCAGTAATACCTCTGATCCAATTGCAAAAAAATTAAATATTGATAATTTTGAGTATATGAACTCTCCTACAAGAAAAAAGATTGAGGTTGTTTCATTATTAAAAATTGCGAAAGATGAAAATTCTAAAGGTGATTATATATGTAGAATTAGAACTGAAAAATTGGGTGTAGTCAATGTATATAATAAAACTATTTCATTATTAAAATCTTATAAAACTTTCTTACCTATAACACAAACTTGGGTAAAATTACTTATAGAAACAGAAGGAACTAATATTAAAATTCCATGCGTTTATGATCCATACAAATTTCAGAAAAATTCTAAATGGTATGATTATTATAATAAATCAATTACTTCTAATAGACGATTTGTAACTACAGATCTTTTCATTGGTATAAATGATTTGAAGTTCAGTGATCAAAATTTATACAGATGTGTGAGTCCTAATAATGAATTTTATACAGTTTTGATTGTTACTAAAAATTATAAAAAAAATTATTAAGTTATTTACAGTCTCATCAAGGACGGTTATAATTTTATGTGAATTTCATATGAAATTAAAAATGAATTTGTTCCAGAATCAGGTATAGATTAGAAAAATAATATTTCATTTTAAATTGACTAAATAATATTCTTTTGACTGAAAGGGTTAAATTGTTTGTGTTTTATTTGTTTTTAAATGATATTAAATAAATGTGTTCCGGAAGCATACCTTTTACAGACTACTAGTATACAACTTATCCCGAATAACCATATGAATTCATATTAATTACATTTTTACTAACTTGAGGTTCCTCAAGCTCTACTCAAAATTTTGATAATCCGCCATTTTGGATTCATTTTGATCCAAATTCAAGAGGTCATATTGTGGTCACCAACTAACCTCACACACAAAATTTGACCTCTTTAACTTGATTTGGTGGGGAGATATGGAAGATTCAAGAAATTTCATGACTCAAAACTTCCTCAAAAAGCCGTTTTTTGATCTAACTCCTCTCAATATGCACTTAGGAAGCTGAAATTTGGATATGTTAGTATCCGTGACTCACTCTTTCATATGAAATCAAAAACGAAAAATTTGAGCTATTTGCCCCTTCTCCAGTTTCCCTCAAAATTTGAGTGATCCGCCATTTTGAAATTTTTCGAAAAAACAAAAAAACATTTTTGCGTATTTTAAGAAGAGTTCCTCACCGAATTTTGAGCGAATTTTATGCCCACCCGCCTGCGCAAGGCGAGTGACACAAAAAACGCAATTTCCTCAAAAACAGGTTTTTGCTAACTCTCCTCAAAATGCACTTAGGAAGCTGAAATTTAAATATGTTGGTGTCCGTGACTCACTCTTTCATATGAGATCAAAAACGAAAAATTTGAGCTATTTGCCTCTTCTCCAGCCCCCCTCAAAATTTGAGTGATCCGCCATTTTGAAATTTTTCGAAAAAACAAAAAAAGCACTTCTGCGCATTTTCAAGAAGAGTTCCTCACCAAATTTTGTGCGAATTTTATGAATACTAGCCGGCGCTACGCGTGGGGGAAAAAATATATATATATACCAAAAAGTTGGACATTTGTCAGATGATTACAAATGGTCTGAAACGCAAAGATTTGAATACCTCACCCTCCCCCGACCTTTTCCTTCCCAAATCAGGTAGGCTGTAATAGCTATCGTTTTTATTAAAACTCAGCTGAAAAAAACTTCAGCCATCAATTTCTTAAAGCTTAAGATGACAGAACGATTTATTTTTTTTTTTAAAGCAACATTTTGGGTACTTTCGAAAATGAACGACAAATGAGTAATTTATAGGTCGTGCGCACAGTATGTGTTTCATTTGGACTATTTCGTACTCGAAAGGAATTATGTAGCATGTTTAATTTTTATCTCACAAAACTTTCCAAAACATAATATTCCTGTTTCAAGATGATTTTGTATGCATGTTTAAGCATCAGAATTCAGGGGAACAAAAACTGAGATACCCGTATTTTATCTCTTGAGTCGGAATAAGCTTAAACTGAACCCGTAATGTGAACAGGATCGATAAATTACCCATTACGAAGAAATTTTGAGGTCATTTAGTAAATACCGCGACCCTGCCCTCTTCACTTTTGAAAAAAAAAGAAATGGAGCCCCCACCAGGGTATACCTTTTCATGCCCACATCCAGTACTGAGGTTGAAAACCACAACCTATATTCTAAAATACCTTAAAAGTTTAATTGTAGTTTTTTTTTTTGATGAAAGGAATCACATAGGCCAACGTAGGTAAGCCTATTTACAAATTTCAGTTATTTGAGACTATTTGAGGCTCCTCAAGTCTTTCTCAAATTACAATCATTCACCATTTTGGAAAGATTTTTACCAAAATTCAAGGGTGAAAATTTTGGTCTCCAATGAACCCTAAAAACAAATTATTAGATGGAAGATTCGATAAATTTTATAACTGAAAACCTACACGCAATGCAGTTTTTTTCTATAACTCTCCTCCCCATTCATTTAAAAAGATGAGTGACTCCAGTTTTTACAAGAGACCACGAATAAAAATTTTGAGGTACTTGCCCCTTCCATAACTTCACTCAAAATTTGAGTGCATCATAATTTTGAAATAAATAAAAAAAAAAACTACAGCAGCCATGCCATGCCGCATCACTGGAGCTGAGTTTTTAATTGGGGCTTGTTCAGGTTTGCAAATAACACTGCTAGCCTCTTCATGCCTACAGGTCACACTTAGTACCAAAACTGAAAACCACAACCCTATCCCTTCCAAAATCACTTCAGAAGTTAAATCTAAGGCTCTGCAAGTTATCCTCAAATTTTAACTATCTACCATTTTGAATTCAATTTCACCCAAATTTCGGAGGTTATATTCTGCTCATCAATTGATTCTACATGCAAAGTTTTACTTTTCTAGGTCGATTTGGCGAGGAGATATGGAAGATTCGTGATATTTTCTATAGCAACTTCCTCTCCATTAGCAGTTTTCTATTCTAACTCCCCTCCAAATTCACCTGGGAAGCGTTTTTATTTATTGAATTGAATATTATTATTTAAGTTTTATTGAATATTTTATTTAATTTTTTAATTTTTTAAATTTGAATTTACTTAAAATTAATTTAATCTTATATACATATATGTATATAGGTATAGTACGGTAAAGTCAGACCCGATCTTGGAAATGCTGCTATCCTTGCGAGACCCGATCCTACGTTGCAAGACACCTATTTGAGCGTATATAGCTTTCAGTTTTATACAAATGTTGGGAAGCCCTGGATATGGTGCTATCTTGGGTAGACCCACCTGGACCTGACAAGGATAGTAGTAAATCTGAAGTGTATCTCATAAGAACCGTTGCATATCATTTGTATACATGAATATTGAATTTTTCTTACCCCTGTAAAGGTTCCTAATATTCTATGTTCAAGTGGTTTCCAAAAAGCTTACGCGGGCATCTCAGCTTTTTAAATAAGGCCGGGTCTCGGAACGTCTGTTTGATATCTATGGTCCAGGGCCTGACGAGGATAGTGGCATACATATATATGTATTTTTTAAAAGATAGTTAAATTTAAATAATATACCAGAGTAGATGATTCACTCGGTCTCATATTACTATATGACACCACGATTAAAATTTTCAACCTCTCTTGTGCCGCCATCTCATTTGAGGTTTCTCAAACATCATAAGTAGATGTGAATGGAGAAAAATATATATTATTTAAGACATAAATGTTTAGCATTTTCCATACCATTTAAATAGCCTCAAACAAAAAGTAATGTAGACCTCAAAGTCCAACGTTTTTAATTAAAAACTCAGCTAAAAATGCGATCAAGTTAAAGAAGTAACGAAGTACCAAGGAACAGCTTGGCTGAGAGAGTTAAATGGGATAACAACTCCTCGTAATAATCACGCCTCGCAAGCACTAAGATTAGAGTACTTTTCATTCGGAAATTATCCGCCATAGGTACATATATGTATATATATACACATCTCTTAATTTCCAGATTAAGTGAAATCTCAACCTCACTAAAATGCAGATTACCACGTAAATTCGAACGTAGGTATATTTTTCCTTATCTTGGCCTCTTATTCGACGTATTTTGGTAATCACGTGGCACAGCTTCGGGTCGCCCAACGCTCTAGATTCACGCGAAAACATCAACTCGGTAAAACGATTTCGTCAAACGCCAGCAAAAAGTGATTCATAAATCACTATGAAGTTGACACAGTATACACAGATACTTCATTATGCATCAGCAATTTCATTGTTTCATATCTAGCGACGAACTTACAACTTATCTTCTGGCGAATAGATTACGACGCAACCGATGGGAGTAAAATTGCGCTGGAAAAAATTAATTCCACATTAGCACACAACGTCGCGTCGTCGCGCACGCCACCCTAATATACTAGAGACGCTCTTTTGCCAATTTAAATTCAAAATTTTTACGCGAATTTCATCAAGTCGACACGAAAAAGTAATTATTCATTACTTACGTTACCACACACCGCCATCAGTGGCGTATAACGAAATGATAAGAGGCCAGTTATTCATTGAATTATTCATTAGCCTTTTTTGCATCGGTTGCTTAGTTTTCTTGCAAATTTTTCATCTTAAAGATGTCTGAAAATTTTGATAAATGACTTCGCACATTGGCGTATCAGTATCGCAAGCTAGAAATTACCGACGACGACGCTTTTTTAAATTTTAATTGCGCAGCGACCGTCTCAATGAACAAAATATACGAAGCATCACACCTATCAACCAGTTACTACCTCTTATATGTATATACAGTTGAATAATGTATTAGTTGCGAACGCCTATTAAGTAAAAACAACATGATACAAAAATGAAAATCAAACGCTTTATAAGTCTGCTGTATTCTCTATATTACTTCAATAACGCTGGACAATATTATATTCATCAGTATTTATAACACGCAACAACATACTCCAAGTCGTTAAAAATTACGAACCACGCGCCCATGGTTCTTAATTAAAATACTTAAACTTGGAAGCATTCTCATCAAACTTTATCAAAGTGTTGATAATTTGTAAAGAAGGCGCGTAGGCAGCGAGAAAGCACCTCTTTTCCGCATTATCATTTTTTCATCTTTTTAATAGCTAATTACCAAACCAACAAGCACTCAACTTTGTTTCACCGACTCAGACTTGTAAACTTCGCGTAAAAAGAAGAAACGAGACCAATTTTCACCCTAATACAGGTATTCCGGGCTTCCTTGTTCTCTCTTATTTTCACAGTTTTTCTTTTTCGTTGTTTGCTAACAAAAGATACCGACGAGAACGAAGACTACTTAACTTCCTGGTTAACCTTTCAATTCTCAAGAAACACGTTCATTTTACAGTCAAATACCATTGAAAGTTGTTCATAATAGGATGAATAGAAATTCAAACAATAAAATAATTAACTCCAACAATTTAAAAAAATATTGGATCATTATGTATCCTGAAGCAATCGCTTCCCTCGCATCTTCGAGGCTTTTCGTGTATCTCATAGATATAATTTCAATTTTGAAAGTTAATCACTTTGGGCCCTAAGAGTGTGAAATGAATAAAAAGTTCAACTCCAGAAATATATTCGACAATAAATGAAATAAATATTCTCATTGGAAAGATGCCATTTCAAATTTATTTTGGAAATAATTTATGCGTCTAAACATACGGAGTGTTCTATGTGCAAGTAAATCTCTGCATACCGCATCCCTATCTACTTATGCGACATTAACGTATGGTAGTTTGCCTACGCTACTTCCTTAAGGCATAGACACAAAAGTTGGGAAAAAGTTAATTTCTTTCATATTCTATGCAGGTAAGCTTGAATAATGGTCTTTTGATACTAAGTTTTAAAATTAGCATCTCTCACAGCATGGATTTCCACATTTAAAATTTCAAACATAAATTGTTAAAATTAACTGAAAAAATTCACAATTTTTTCGATGAATTCAAGACTTTCTTGGTGACATTTATTGGAAATTTGTGATGGAAGGACTGAAAAGGACGTTGTGGCGGTCCATGAAAAATATTTAAAACGTGAGGTCGGTAAAACATTTTTTAAATTTATCAATGTTATTTAGAATATCCATCTTTCATTATTTATCCCAGTGGTGTTCCCAAGAAATATCTCGGGGAGGGGGGGGGAGGGGGAGGGGGAGGAGGAGGTTCAATAAATTTGACCAACTAACTACACAAACAATTTTTTCGTATTCTCATTGATTACAAAAATTGAGTATAGTATAATGAAACTGAATGTAAAAAAATTGTTAAAGAGGTAAAACAATGTATTACAATTGACCATTTCACGCGGAGTGGCTGAACTCTAGCGGATTTCTTGGAACTACACAACTGAGGGGATCGAATCATTTGAAATACACAGGGCTTATGGGAGAAAAATCAGTTTTCAGAGATGTTAATCCGAACAGGTTTCTTTCCTTTTCGGGTTATGGTTACGGGTTAGGGTTATGCTTTTTTATTTTTCGGGTTATGGGTTCGGGTTACGGTTACTATTTTATCAGGGATCGGGTAGTTATGGGTTATGATTAAACGGAAATTATTTTTCGGGTTACGGGTTATGGTTTCGGATTTTCTTTTCTTTTCGATTTTCAACACGTCCCAATCCTGATTTTTTTATCTTTTCAGCCTTCAGGCCATGTTTAGGGAAGCCAAATGTCAAAGTTACTGTAATTGTAACTAGCATCGCAAGAAAATTCAGAAAATTATTGACTATTGTACCAATTTGCCTCAAAACAGAGATCTGTATGCCTATATGCTGTATCTTTATGCAGCTTACAATTGGTGAAAATGAAAAATAGGTACTGAAAAGTGAAAATTGAATTTTAAAATTTAAATATTTTATAAATTTGTAATTAAAAAAAGAAAAAAGAAATTATAAATCATTGATCCTCATTCCTCAATTCAATATACCTATCAATACTATTGTTCTTTTCAATTTCTCACAAATTTTTCATTTTGAATTTGAAATGGATACTGGGTGGTGGGTATCTACTGGGTTGGCAGCCTGGCAGATGGCATTTTGTTTTGAATATAATTTATGAGTAGAAAATAATTCTTTCATCAATTCAACAATGAATCAGTAAAATAATTAATAAAATTATAACTTTTTGTTCGTTTTTTATATTTTAATTACTGAAACAGTACTGATTAACCCCCCCCCCTCCTCCAAAAAAAAAAAAATACAAAGAATACAAAAAACGAAATATAAGCTAACAGCTAATAACAAGAATCGAAAATAATTGAAATATTAAATTAGTTATTACGGGAAATTTACACACAGAAGGGCTTACAATGACCAAAAAAATACTAAAAATGGAAAAAGTTGAGAAAACCCTTAAAAACCCGAAAAAAATGAAAAAAAAATTTCAGGTTATGGGTTCTGGTTATGAATGAGGAATGTTGTGGTTTGGGTTATGGGTTTGGGTTAAGGTTACATATATTTCAGAAAAGAGTGGGTTAATGATGGTTAATTACTGAAATGATCGGGTTTTTTCAGGTTATGGGTTATGGTTATGGTTACGATTAACATCTCTGTCAGTTTTCTTGATTTTTAACAAAAATGAGAGGTTTTACATAAAAAATTTTAATATATGAAATGAAGATTTTTCAATTCCGCATCGATTGGTATAAATTTCATTGAAATTCACTCAACGATAATGTTATTATGAATAATTCTTCGTCGGTCTTTTTAACTTGTATTTAGTATTATATCAACTTTACACGAAATATTCTTTCAAATAAAATAAATTACCAAATTTTTAATTTCATGTCATAAAAGGCAATTTTATCCTCTTTCCAGCGATATCCTAACGATTTTTGTAGCTACAATAGTCACATTGTAATTTTCATTTAAAGATTTGAAAGTGTTATTTTCAATTTAAAAAGCAGCAGATTGTTTACAGTGTACTGTTATCAGTTGTGTACCTAGTTTCGTGAGATTTGATAGTTATTAGTTACTTACGTTTTAAAAATAAAAATATATTATGCTACAAATTCCCGAAATCGTCGATTATTTGGGTGTCGAAAGGAGAGACCATTTCGCGAGGGAGAAAGTCTCTTAAGGGCAGGACATTTATTTGCAGTGGTGAATGTATCACCATCACCTGAGGCACTTCAAATAAATGCCTACTGCCTCCAAAGCACCATGAGTGAGGAGCTTCATGAGATCAAAATACGTCTGGAGACAGTGATAGAAGAGGTAAGTAAATGACTCATAAATTGGTACAGGGATTATTTCAGAAAGTGATCATTCATCTCTGCTGTCTTCTTCATTGTAGGATGACGATGAATTGATTGACAATATGGAAATCATCTCAATTTCATCTGCAAAATGTAGCTGTGTGGCTGCCTGTGGGAAGTGCAAACATATTGTTGTGACTCTAATGTACTTGGAAAAGTATGTATTTAATGATAATAATCCATTAGCTGTCGAAGGTTTCACGTTTTAAAATCAATTGATGAATATTATGTATAATGACTTCACTTCGAGGCTTGCAGAAACTATCTACAAGATATTCCCACTGAGTTGAGTCCTACAGACATTAAACAGAAATGGGGTGCAACGAGAGAAATGTATGCGCCGACCGCTTTAAAAAATTTTTGCTGCTACCAGAAGAACCCAATTATTGAACGAATTGCTTCCCTCATTTTTCGAGGAGGGGCTAAGCCCCACGAGGCCCTCCATGGAAACACCGTTGGTTTCTCCTCACTTACTCTCTTTCCTTCACCCAGTATAATTCTTTATCAGTAATACTGCATTGCATACTTTACATTTTGAGGTTAACTACATATTCTCACCTGGCTTGAATTTCAAAACAAAATTTTAAATAAAATATAGAGCTATCTAAATCGTCTTAATTTCAGTATGAAATATGGGTTGACACGCATGTCTACAAAAAATGTTTAAAACGTGAATTCAAGAGAGAATTTTTCAAAATTATCCGCAAAAAATAACGAGGTTTCCCAAGATTCATATATATATATTTTTTTATTCCCACCTACCTGCTCCACTGTCATCAACTTGTTGTTGGTAGTACTGCATTATATATTTTACGTTTTGACATTAACACCATATTTTCACCCGCCTTTTATTACCTGTTACCTGTTGATGTTTACGGTGCTGTACACTGAAATTGGGGCCAGAGGTACAGACTTGCAATTATTTAGATATGAAGAAGAGTAGTCCGGAGGAAGAACGAGGACAGTGAGAGAGTGTAATCAATTATGTCTGGTAAAGTGTCTGTGAAGTTCAGTCAATTACGGATGTTGGTATATTTTTGGCATATGGTTAGAACATGAGGAACTACGAGAGTGGAATTAAGTTGTGAACACTGAGGTGGCTCATCTTTCATGAATATATATTTATCTGGCATAAGGCAACCTTCAATCTTATACTTTGATTTATATGATAAAATGATAATTTTCATCTTCGTTCATCACAAAGTACGAATATACCTTTCGAACTCAGGTATCACCACCCTTTCAACAGGGGGTAAGGCAAAATATCATACATGAGTGTAACAAGATTACGCTTTCAGGTAATTTG
>VFXL01000568.1:0-80001 GCA_009761765.1 Phenacoccus solenopsis | reverse complement strand
AACGTATTCAAATTACGGATTCCCGAGTGAATTTGGAGGCGAATATGTTTTTTTTGAAGAGGTTTTGTCTCGTATAGTACATCTCCGATACAAATGTACTTGGAAGGCTCTTGGTATGTGATGTTCGTTGCAGGTTGTAATGTAAACAGCGGTTGTTCCAAATTTGACGAAGGCTTGTGAAGCATCGTATGACTGAAATTTGAAAAATATGGTCTCATATAATTCCTGTGGGCAACAAGTACCGCATATCCTTCGCTAAATTTCTTTAGTGCTTTTGGAGAGAACGATCCAGTCTCGATACTGGGTGTAGGTGTGAAAAGATACATAATAACAAATTAACAATATTATCTATAAGTCTGAACGAACTTCATTGAAAATTCAGCTCCAATAATACGACGTGGCTGTTGACTTTTTTTTAATGAAAAAAACTTGCTCAACACTGCATCTAATATATTATCAGATAAATGTACATATTAATAGTGCATATTATTATATATCATCCAAGGGCATATCCATCGTATACGTTCGTACAATTAGTAGTGTTTGCTTATCAATTTATTAACTATTGAATGCTGTAATTAATGCTGGCATCCCAAATTCTTTAATTATTATTATTTTTCAGCTAAGTTTTCATGAAAAAATAAACCATTACAACGTACCAAATTTCTGAAGGGGGCGGAGTCTAGGACTTCAAATGTTCACTTTTTTTTGTTAATTCTTGTAAAAAAAAAATACCATTTTCCGAGTGCAAGTCGAATAAAATTTACTAAAAGTTTAATAAAAATGCGAAAGTGATTCGACATATTAGATGCAAATTGAAATTTATTCGTTAATGTGCAATAGTTGTTTGCAAATACCACTGGTTTCCAGTAAGCAAGGTCGTATATTAATTTTGTCTATCTGGCGTATTGAAAGAGCTGCGACATTCTAAACGTTTCAAACTGGAGTTAGTTACTATCTTGCTCCTTTGATATTTTAGCTAGGCAAAATTTGTATGTGTGTAATCAATTTCATATAGTAATAATGAGAAATACATTGATAATTCTTGATTAATACATAATTATATAGGTATAGGTATATTTCTAAATTACATATTAATTACTTTCAGTCAACGATTATCGTTCGTAAAATATTAGTTCTAGGCAGTACATGTATGCGTTACAAATTTCTCAATTAATATTAATGATGAAAAAAAATGATTATTTTGCTCCTTGGTCCCTCGCATATTAGTAGTGATGGGAATATCGACCAAAAAAACATATCGATATCAATATCGATATCAGCGATACATATCGATATATATCGATATACCAATATCGATATCTACATTTTTTTGCATTTATTTACATGAACCTGTGCAATTGAAATTTAGGGTTTTCATTATCAAAAATTTAAAATTTCACCATTTAATTATTTTATTAAATCTAAAATCACGTCAAAAATACGTAGGTACAAAAAAAAAATTTGATAAAAATTAAGTCGATTTTGATGCAGATACTCCAACGATATTTCAAGCGTTTTTTTTTTTGTTTTTTTTTTTTTTGGAATATCGATACATTTTGTGATATCGATATACATCGATATTCAAGGACATCGATATATATCGATATTACCATTTTGATATCCCATCCCTACATATTAGTACTTCAGTTAGAAAGACTGGATTTGATGTTTGATGTCGATGTACCAGTGTGCGTTAACTTCACGTAATACCACAGTTGCGGTCGTCTCGAGTGGACAGCTGGACACTTTCGAATATTTTATATTATTCATTATTCGGTCTATTATTACGAATAATTTTATTTCGTTAAAGTAATAAATTACTTGTAAATAAAAGCGAAGGCAAGCCGAGTCAAGGGAAAGAAAAGAAAAATGTGAAAAGAAAAAAAGGAATGGAAAACGAAGAAAAAAACGAAAGTACCCGATGAAATCGATTGCTTCATCGCGGTACGGAGGCAAATTAAAAATTCTTTTCGACAGCGTAACGAATTCCAAACGGTATCGAGGACAGTTGTTCCACGTACGTATAAATCGCGTATTCGCGTTGCCGTTAATTTATGACGCACCGGCACCGGCACCTCGGTAACGGGATCGCTGCGCCGAAACGAGGGGCCAGAAGTCGAATTTCGGTACGGTACGAAGTAAACCCACGCGTTGTAGTCCGCTTCGCCTGCTATTTTTCCAATATAGTGTTTACGAAAAGCGCATAAAAGTGTACACCCGTTTGTCCTTGGGAAAATTTTAAGCGTGGCGATGACGTAACGGGGATATTTAGTTAGCACGTGTTGGCGTACCGAATGGTGCTGTCAGCTGTTCGCGTGACATCGCCCGTTTTCGAAGTTCACCTCGGCGCCCGTGTCGCTTCCATTTTTTTTTTTACGGTTTTCAGCTCAGCCGAAAATTTCACGCGAAAGTTCAAGCTCGCCGCCCAAACCGAATTCGTTCGATTTTCGACTCTCGGGCCATTAAGCGTGGGAATAATTTCGCACGTGTGTGCGCCGTACAATTTCTCGAAAACTTTACCTATCGTAGGATGAATAGATCACGCATCGTGTAGATGATCGGTTGCAGTTAGCAGGTGGCAATTGGCATTGGCATCGTCTGATAATTCATACTCGTGCTCGTACCTTGTACGTTTACTGTGTCATCGTCACCTTTTGCTTATAGTGACGTCATAGGTACATATATTCACTGATAACGTGAGCCGGGTCTCATGTGACGTCGTATTTAATCTAAGCAGGTTTTCTTGTTGGTTTTATGTTAAGTGATAACTGTGGAACTGTCCGAGCCAATTGCAATCGAATGCTTTTGAGGAAGTTTTAAATCTAACCGCTGATATGGTCGAAAAGTTACCAGAATTTCTGAAATCAATTGAATTTCGCCATCCTATTTAATCTTTTCGATTAGAAAAAAAAATTAGATTTAAAATTTATCCTGATAAGAAAAAAAATCACATACAAAAGAATATTGTTAGTTTTTTTTTTTAGCATCTCCACTTGTTACGTTCCAATTTGCTGAATTTTTCGTGAATTTTATCATGAAATTTTACAATTCTTGTTAGATGGCTGAAAAAATCGTAGGTTAGATTTTTTTAAATTTTGCTTGACCTATTAAAATGACGAATTATTATTTCTGATACTATTTGGAATTTTTTCAATTGGTGTAATTTTACTTCTTGTTTTTATTTTGCAAAATTAAAAAAACTTTTTAAATTTGTTTGAAGAGCAGAATGTGACCTCTTAGATTTGGCTCAAAATGGGTCCAGAATGGCGCATGGTTAAAATTTGAATTGAAGGTTTAAAAAGCCTGAAATGCGAATGGAAATCACGACAGCATTTTTATACCAGAAATCACGTCGATTTGTTGAGTACTTGGATTTTGAGCTTAGATTAGACTCGAAATGTTGGTTTTCTAAAATTTTGAAGGAAGCTGGAGGGACTACGAAGCCTCAAAATTATTGATCTTGGTGTCATGTAGTGGAGTGAAGTACCGGATGCCAACGTATGCAAATTTTAGCTGCTTAAGTAAATTCGTAGGGGATTTTGAGCAAAAAAAAAAAAAATTTGAGCAAGTTTTGAGTCATTAAATTCCTTTTATTTTTCATGTGTCCTGAACACATGTACCTGTAAGACTTGAATTTTGTATGTAACATTCTTGAAGAATAATACGGCCAGGGTAACCGGGTCAAAAGGGATCTATGTAAAATAATGTACGGTCAAAATGTAAGGGAAACTTGGGGAATTTCGTATTGTTTAAATACAAAATTCTCGTTCATTTTATATTTTTCAACATTTTAGGTGATCATATAAAATTCATGCGAGTTGATACTCGTGAAATTTTAGCAAATTGGAACTCCTCAAACTTCGTATTAGTACATCTGCCATTTTGGGTCTGCTGTCTATTCATATTATACTCACACACTGACCTCACATGAATGTCAAATATTAACATTTAAATCAAAATACACAAGGTCAAGAATATTCAAGATAGGTACGTGATTTTTGCAGAGCACCATTTTTGTTCATCTCAAAGAGTTGAATGAGATTCCTTAAACAAATTTTTTTTCGATTACTCATATTAAAAACTCGGCTCTAGTAATACAGCTTGACTGTTTACTTTTTAAAAATTATAATAAGCTCGAATTATTGGGTAGTAATCGAAAATAAGTGAGAAAATTTCATTTCTTTTTCCTTTTATAAGCTTTCGTTTTGGTGGGCACTGGGGACAAGGTTGGACTAAAAAGACACTTTAATTTTTTTTTGGTGGGTGTAATGGGCGAGGATGGATTTACCACTGTTTGTTTTTTTCTGCTGTCACCTATTTGCGATTTTTTTTTCGAAAATAAGAGTGGACAACCTGTACTAGTTCAAGTTTGAACCATCTGAACATATTGCTTACTACTGGTTTCCATAATCAAATATTATTCGCTTTTTGAAAACACTAGAATGGACTGGACTGGAGACAAATTAAAACCAGATGATTACCAGTGGTTTGAAACGAGACGATTTGAAGACCCCACCCTCCCCTCACCCGTCCTTCACAAATCAGGTAGGCTGTAATAGCTATCCTCTTTAACTCGAAAACTCTACTAAAAAGGATTTCACCCGATATAAAAAGGCGAGCAGAGAATGGCATGCCGGTGCCGGCACATCAAATAAGATTAGAGAGCGTGAACATTACGAGATCGGCGCACGAATCAGTCGACTCGACACGTAAAAGTTGTAAGAATTCATGGATCGTGTTCGTGTAATTGGTATTTGGTGCTAGCGATGACAGAAGGTAGAAGAGGGATTTCGTCAACGGTCGCGGTATTTCTGGTCGATGAAATCGTGCTATGACCTATATACTATCTACCTACACTTGCGAGTGTACTATTTATATGCGTATAATAGTGTACCGAATTCTCCCTTCGTGTTATTTGTTTTTCCAAAAAATTTTTTGTAAGTTGGCGAAATCACTCGAATTAGCTGCCCAGTATTCGACTTGGACATCGTAATTATTGCCTGGCGACCGGTGCTAGTTGTAAGAAGACGATACCGGGGTCGATGATCTAGTGGCATAGTTATTGAGGGAAATAAATTAATGGCGGTGCCCACTATCCAGTTGTTCACCAACCTTTTTGTAATCCTCAGCGATTCAATGGGTTATGAATACGAGTAATTCGCCCAATCATCGAGGGTACAAAGCTCTTTCCAATTTTATTCCCCGCCTATGGCTTATAAGGTTTATTAACTAACACAACTAACAGCAAGTCGTACAACTTAGGTCGTGTGATCGTGTCGTTAGAACATTATTCGTCGATATTAGCGTTTCAGCTAGGTAATAGGTAGGTTACTTGACACCCATAATTGCTCTACAAACTTTGTACTGTTCACAGGGAACGAAAAATTGTAATTGGATACATTTTCGCATTTTTCCCCCTCCAACGAAAGCGTAACGTGAAAAAAAAAGCCAAAAATGTATTCGTTTTACTTTTTCGCTACACCGAGTGAAATCAGCGACACGATGGCACGACACGCAACGGTTTTATATTAAAGCGATAGTGCTGAGCGAAATACGAAAGTTACGATTTTCTAACTGCGTATTACGATAGTCTAGTTGGCAACGTTGCACACGTGCCATTGAACCGAATGTACGTATTTCTTTATGGAGTACTGTACGATGTACCGTGCCATACCTAGTGCATTTGTCTTGCTCTTAAATCGTACTCTTGTTCCAATACGAAGAATAATATTCTTAGGAATAAAAATTAAAATCGTCTTCCACATATAGCTGCCTAGATTACAGACGTTGTTTTCGCTGACACTCGTAGAAGGTGGATTTGATACGTCGTCTGTATTCAAATTTCATATTTTTATCATTTCTCTATTCACCTCAAATGTGGGCAGCGAGAAAAAGCTATTTATGATCCAGTCGTATTGCCCCTCACAGCTGTCAAAAAAGAGCCACAAAGGGAGCAAGTGCCCCGAATTATGAAGGTTTCTAATAGGCATAGGAAAAGTTTGCAAATGTAGAAATGTTAATCATTATTTAAATAATTATATATTCATAAATAAATAAATAAATAAATAAATAAAAAAATTTAATTTCTGTTCAATTTGTATGGGGTTTAGATTTTTTTTATAAAAATTATTTGTTGAAAAAAATTAATCCAGAAAGCCTAAAGATAATCCCTATCCTAAATCTGATACTGAGGCATCTTTTCAAGGAGAAGACGAGGAGGTGATCGAAGCTGAATGAATCACTCGAGAAAATTACTCAAAAATGAAGATTTACAGCATAAAAAAGCTTTGAAATTGAACAGTAATATAAAACTGAAAAATTGTTATTTCGAGGCAACTTATTATGTGCCTTTAGATAAATCGATATTTTTTTCTAGTTTTTATAAAAAATTTAAACATAATAGGAGTTATTAACTTTTGCCCATTTTATGTTGTATTATTCGCTTTTTCCACACTCGCCTCAGTTTTTAAATTATTAATCAGAAAGAGGTAGTCAAAATTGATTTTTTTTCATTCTTTCCTTCATTTTCAAGGAAAAAGTAAACAAACGAAAAAAATCTACAATTCCTAGTAATGTCGTTGAAAATGCAAATACGCAATATTTGGGGCACTCTTTTAAAGGTAAAATTTGGAAATACTTGATGGTATGTTTCTCGAATCGAGGCGGCAGTGTGAATCGAACTCGTGATCTTTGCTTGAAATAAGATATTCATTGAATAACTAAAAATCACGAGGGTGATGAATCTAGCCCAGGTATGTAATATGGGGTGCAGGTGCAGGTGCGATGCGGCAACCTGTGACCCCACGAATCAGCTGTACTTATTTGGTTAATGTCTGTGTGTGCGCGAACACTATATGTACCAAATACTTACTCATATTTACGTTCTCTTCTCCCCTACAACTTGTTTTCGACTAGTGTACTGGTAGTCGGATAACTCTGAATAAAAATGGCGCGTAATTTTGGATAAAAGCGAGTTATGCCCTTGTGTAGGGTGTCGCTGCTGACTACCTGTTTGTATGACTTTTTATGATTACGTTCGTACCTGCGTGTTTATCGATTGTTCCCTTTTAACAGGTCCCTCTATAGTGTAGCTCGTTCGTACTTACCAGAGGGTTTGAAGAGATGTGGGGTATTACTATTACTTTCAAGACTAGGGTACATATTCGGCCTTGTACGGTCATGTGGATCTGAGAATGTTGACATTTATTAATTGTTTTCAGCTACGTGTGGTATATCGCGAGAAATTACATGATTTTTACACCATTCTTGCGCAATAGATCAGGATTCTGATGAGAATTGGGAATATACGATGATTTATCCATCGTTTTTTCGTACATATGGGGGAGGGGGCAATTTCTACGTGACTAGGTCGCAGTAGTGGCTAAATGAATTCATAGAAACGTTATGAAAATTTCAGACACCATCTTAAATTTCAAATCTCCCCCCCCCCCTCCAAAAAAATGAGGTCTGGGTTTTTAGTTCCTCTTTTCGCGCAATTAAACAAATCTTCATTCAGTAGGTAGTTAGTTGTATTTTATCTTTCGAAAATTAAGAGAATTGAACCTCCCATTTATTTATTTATTTTTTAAATTTAAGGTGTCTAGAATTTTTATCAAAAAATAATAGTAAATGAGTGATTCATTGCGAACGAACGTAATACGAATTTGATGTGGGCTTTTTAAGACACCAAAAGAAAAATATGCATTATTTATACAAGTATCACATTCTTGCTTCGAAACGCCCCATTAAGAATTCGAGACTTTTGGAATCTTTATTGAAAAAAATCGAATATATTTTGTCTCTGGAGTTCGAAAGAGTATGCACACGATCAATAAATTAAGTATTTGTTGTTCATTTTTGAAAGTAATCAAAATTGGTGTATTTTCAAAAAAAAAAAAAAAAGGTAAAACTAATAAATATACAAACAGTTGGCAGCTAAACCGAACAATCAAGTTCACCACAGAATTTTGGTCCACAACGTATCAAACATCCCGCAAGGAAGAAGTAGCCTTATGCCATCTACGAATAGGCCATGCACGGATTACCCATGCTCATCTCTTTACAAAATCGCCACCACCCCTCTGTCAAACTTGCTCCATCCCATTAACAGTTCACCACCTTCTCATAGACTGTCCAACTTATAAAAATCAACGCTTACAATTTAACCTTCCACCTACCATACAGTCCCTACTTAGCAATAACCAAACCACGATTACAAATCTCTTAAATTTTCTAAAATCTAGCAAACTCCTTTTCGAAATCTAAAAATTATCCATCCGTGCCTCTGGCCTCAGTTGCAGTATAAGGATGGAAACGATTTTTTAATATTAAAATTAATAAAATAGTTTTTTTTTTGTATTATTTTTTTGAATTTAGTAAATTTAGGGTTTTTAATAAATTTATAATTCTGTCCGACTCCCTCTCATCAATCACATCACTCTCAAATCCATTTTCACAGCACCCTATTGTTTCACAAATCCTTCAGATTAACCATAGCCTACATACAAAAAATTACGAGATACTTTTTCTTTACATTCCGAGCCATATCGGTATTTCTGGAAATGAAATCATAGACCAATTGGCAAAGTCAGCAAATATTCCGACCCCTTTGCCATCAGTGACACCTTCTGACTTAAAAAAGTATCTCAGAGCCATTTCCTTCGCAAATTGGCAAAAAATTTGGTCAAAAAATCCTGGTACTAAACTTCACCTCCACAAAAAATCCATCCTCCCGTGGAGAAACTTAGACCAATTAAATCGACGAGAGGAAGTGGTAATTACGAGAGTCAGAATCGGTCACACCCTCGTAACCCACAAGCACCTATTTCAGGGTATCCGGGAAACCCCAATATGCCAATTTTGCCTCAACGACACCATTCGAATAAACCACCTATTATACCAATGCGTAGCCTTCCAGGAATGCCGATCATCTTATATATCTAGCCCCAACATCCCAGACGACCCAGATATTATCGATAAAATTCTGATTTTCCTACGAAGAACTCTCTTGTTCCCCGAAATCTAAATTCTCTAGTTTGGCGTAATAGCCCTGGCAGCTAAAAACGCCTTAAACACAAAAAAAAAAAATAGTGTTTATTTTTATTATTGGTTATAAAGTTAGTTTATTTTTATATAATTTTAGATTATTTTATTCATTTGATTTTTTAAGTTTTATTTTTTTTATAAAAGTAAGTAAGTAAAAATTTTTTTCATTCTCTCGACAACGTACGATTTTTAAACTCGGAAAAATTTTCAATTGTACAAAAATTAATTTTCTTTGAAATTTCATATTTTAAAAAAATCGTCCAATTTTGGGGAGCTTCTAGAAAGTTAAGGAGTTCACATTTTTATGACGTTCTTTTAAGGTAATTTAGGATGTATTATGACCTTATATTCCCTCTACTTATGCTCAATGTTCCTGTGAAATTCTTGTATTTAAAAAGTAAATACTGGTGAAGTGGTGACCGAGCAGTTCAAAGGACCGAAAGTTCAGTGATAATTTAGGATTCGTATAACTAAATAATTCAAATACTAAGGGTTCGAGTACATAGGTATAAAAACCAACTTTCAGATTTTTGTATTTTATTAGTGTTCTGAAGAAAGAGGGTGTAAAGTTTCGAAGAAGCCAGCTAGTTACGAATAAGTCCGACATTACGTTTAACAAATTTACTAAAGTACCCTGACCTCTTTTGTAAACCGGATATATTTTTTTGGAAAGTTTAAAGTAAGTGAATTGTTGGACGAACACGATGTCTATTTGTTTAGCAATTATACGTCATCGCATCGATGCCTTATACCATTTATGACGTTATTCGACGATAAGCCATCGTCCTCTGTTGTTCGCGAAGACGAACGAATCAGCGATACTTGGAAAAATGATGATTGATAACGCGTAATATGGTAGTCGTGGACTGCTTATTGTTGTTCGGTTTTTTTTTTTTTTGGTAAAACTAGAAGATTACGAAAACTACTTAGCTGAAGGGGAGGCAAGAAGAGTGGTATTAAGATTAGGAAATTTCAACGTATCGGCGCGCAATACGATCGATAGATTAACAGCAACGGTAATCGATGTAGACGAGAATTAAATGGCGATATTTGTGTTGGTTTTTTTTTCAAGGCAATTAGACTTAATGAATCGTAAACGATTAGGTATTTACTGGCATAATGCTAGTCATAAGTTGGTAAAAACAAAGGAGAATACGCATAATAACTGGTTTTTCGTAAACAAAAGATAGTACACCTGATACGTGTAGCGGAGCGGCGGCGAGGCGCGGCGGTAGCCTACATATAAGTTATTTGTCCATAAATACGACTTATTGTGACGTTTGTAAATTATTTTACAATTAGACGAATGTCTTTGTGCTGGTCGACAACTCGACACCGAGCGTATCAGCTTGACGTATTTATCATTTAAAACAAACAAAGCCACCGATGATAAAAACGTGCAGTTGATGCGGCCGTTTACCAACAATAAAGATGAATATAAGGCTTAGGTATGTACTCTATACCTACATTTGTGAAAATCTATGTACTTCAACTGACCAGCTAGGCACATAGGCGGCTACTATTGCTATACTATGATACAATCGTATTTCACGTTATCTGTCTGCCTTCTGTTATCTGTACGAGATACGATAATTCGATTATCGAGTCTATAAAATTGTGGCTTCCGATGCCGCAGCAACAATCAATGTCGATTCTCGTTGTTGTGGAATTCATGCTCGTAATCATCGTTCTCGAAACCACCACAGCGGCTGAATTGTGAAAGTGGTGGATATACGGATAGCAACGATTGGGAAATTCCGTGTTCTCATCATCGCGTCGTATCTTACCTACGCGGTATAGAGCTGTAATTACCTATTATACCCGGTTTACGACCGGTACACCTTATTTCGTATGAAAAACAGTTCGATAAACAAATGAGCAAACTAATGCTAGCCTTACCTGTAGTGTAAAGCGGATAGCGAAGTTTTAAGAAGATTTTTAGACGAAGGAGCAACGAATCGAGAAGAAAGGAAGTAAGGATTTGTAGGTGATTGGTCAAACAATCATGGACATTTCGGCCAATCACAGCAAAGTTTACGTTCCTTTGCTGTGACTGGCTGAACCAATATAGGTAATTTAATATAAATATAAGCACTTAAATGTAAATATTCAGTTCATCTTGTTGCCATGTTCGTTACCGAATACACAGTTGTTTGTGAGATTTATGTGTTTTTATTAACTCGTCGAGACCATACAGTGTGGACGTTCAGTGCCTTCAAAACGTTAGTACGTTACATAGCGAGGACGAGTTTCGTTCAGTCGCTATATGTGCTAGCGTGGATAGCTTACATTCAGATATTGTCAAATAATAAATACGGCGGACGCTCTTGCGTCCAACGCCGACCAACGATTTCTTCAACACCAACGTGAACGTCATATCGCTTATACGTTGGCAGTGAAATACATCGCTCCACCGACAGAATGAAGAAAAAGAAAGGGACTACATTATTGACTCCTAGTCAAGTTACCAAAAGGAAAAATAGTCTTTCGAAAAGGCTGCTTTCAAAAAAACATTCAACAATTGATCATATTTTCATAATTTACCAAATCATAGAATGTTTTAGAACATAAAATTTTCAATTTTTGTTGCTTATCGACTTTTATGAAGCGTTTGACTCTTGCTTTCCAGAATAAGCTCTAGTCGGCGCTATTTAATCAAATTTTCTTTCAAAAATCGTTCAGCTAATTATGAACTTATACTCAAGTGCCATTGGAGTAATAAATTTTTATAAAATGAACGAACCTTTCGATATTTGAAAAGAAGTGAAAATTCTAACCTCTCTTCCTCATTTCTTCATATCCTTTTGATGGGGTATTAGAAGACATTATTCAAAATCTTGATTGAGAAAACGAAATGCTTAAACTGATGAGAAAACAATTAACAGTTTTCGTTTTGTAGACGGTATCATACTAATGAGAAAAATCATTCGAAAACTGGCAGCAATGAATCTTGGATTACTTTGTGAAAACGACGAGTTAGAATTTTCAAGCCCAACTAGTGAAATTAAATAGTCCGGGCATTTTATGCAAAAGGTGGAAAAAATTTAAATCAGCAGTTTTTTTGCGGGAATGTGTTCAGAAGGGTTCCAGTAGTTACCCTATAAAACCCAAGAGCCCCAAGTAAGGAGGAAAATTTTTTGGGGGGTGAAACACTCCCCCAAAATGAATTTTTTCGCATTATTTTGAAAAATATCAACTTTGAATAAAAAATAATAACAAATTCGGAATCTACGTCCAATTTCCGATCCGATGATACCCAACACGACCCCTTTCAAGTAAAACATGAGCCCTTAAGGGGGGTTCAAAATTTCGAATTTTTGAAAATCTCAGATGGTTCAGTTTTATGAGTTGAAATTTGCATTATATGTGCCTATAACGACATACCCAAATATTGAAGAAAAAGGTTGGAATAATTTTTTGAAAAATTTCGTGAAATGGTGTTCATCATTGTCCAAGGTTCGACACTCAAAATATTTCTTTTTCGATTTTTTTCTTCAGAATATGTATGGTCCATCCTCCAAATAATTGAGTCAGAATACTTTTACAATCCCTCAAATACTTATAAACAACCGCTGGGGTACGATAAAGTATCATATTGATATTACCAAAATTACCAAAAATTTTGTACTTTTCATAAATTTAATAATCCCTTACATACCGATAAAAAATTGTTGTGGTACGATAAAGAATCATTTGAGTACAAATTTCAACTCATAAAATTGAACTATCCGAGATTTTCGAAAATTCGAAATTTTGAACCCCCCCTTAAAGGCTTATGTTTTACTTAAAAGGGGTCGTGTTGGGTATCATCGGATCGGAAATTGGACGTAGATTCCGAATTTGTTATTATTTTTTATTCAAAGTTGATATTTTTCAAAATAATGCGAAAAAACTCATTTTGGGGGAGTGTTTCACCCCCAAAAAATTTTTTTCCTTACTTGGGGCTCTTGGGTTTTAAAGGGTAACTACTGGGACCCTTTTGAATACATTCCCGCAAAAAAAAAAATGCTGATCTAAATTTTTTCCACCTTTTGCATAAAATGCCCGGACTAAAAGGGAATAGTTTCGACACGAAAAATAAACGAATAGAAGAATATGTATAATTTGAGTGAATAATAACTAGGCGCTGAAGCAGGGCTGCAAAACCAATTAGGACTGGACGAACCGAGCAGAACCGGAACCAAAAACCGGTAAAACCGATATAATTTTAGAACCAGAACCGGAACCAATATCTTAAAACTGGTACTAAAGCTTTGACTATATACTAGATCGACCGAGTTACGTGTAGGAAAACTGCGGTGAAACATTACATGCATCAGAGTCGGAACACTCGTTGCAACTTTATATCTTGCGCATGCCTGAAGTCGTTTATCACATTCATGTTATTCTGATTTTAAGCAGTACTATTGATGTCCCCTTGCCGCACTATTGGCGCGAAATAAATTTGCGCATGCGCATTTAGAATTTAGTCACGAGTGTTCTGAGAAAATCTGTGTAATGTATCACCGTTTTTGGGTTGGCATGTGCTCGTTGCTAGCTCGGTCCATCTAGTATATAGTCAAAGTACTAAAGCCAGAACCGAAACCAGAACCAAAATTCAATACAGCAGAACCAAAACCAAACCGGAACAATTATGAAAATGAAGTGATTTTGGTTTGGTTCTAGAAGAGTTCAACAATATTTGTTACAACAAGCCAGCGAGCTAATTTCATTGGACTTTGTGTTATAAAATAAATGATACATGAAACAAAATGTCAAAATCTGTGTGTAACTTATTCATTACTTCATTAGTACGAAACATATAAAACATTTTTGTCCTTTTCAAGTTTCCTTCTCCTCATATTCACTGTTCAATAATTTTTGAGAGTGCAGTATTTTTATCTAAGTAATATGAAATATTAAATATTGAAGAATTTACTTTGAAATTCAATACTAGTAGTACAGTTGTTTGCAGCAGTATGAATTTTAATTACAATTTAGGAATTTACACTTAGTCAGTATCTCATTTCATGGGGGTTTTTCAATAATATTATTTTTCAAATTTTGGTGATGATACTTCGCCGTGATTACGTTCGGTAAACCGAGTACTTTAGTAGGTCACACATGTTTTCTTTGGAACCAGTGAGAACCAGAAATAGAATCAGGACTGAAGTCATAGAACCGAAACCAAAACCAATATTTTTCCGGTTTTACAGCCCTGCGCTGAAGTGCAGAACTCCGAACTCGTGAAGATCATTCTTGAATATCATAATGATTATGTGAGCAAAACTGAACACACCTATCGATAAAATCAAAAATTCAGAATAGCTACGTAAGTTCGAATTCGTCCCTTTAGCCGAAAAAAAAAAAAAATGATAAATTTAATATACGATTAACGAAACTATGTGAATTTAAACGAAGCCAAGGTTTTCTAAACTTCATCATTATAAATGTACCGATGATTTCGGAGACGTGGAAGAGAAGCGTTTCTTTATGAATGGATAAACAACTTTTGACGATTTCAGTGATAAGAGAAGCAAAGAAATTGGCGAGATTGCTACGCGACGTGCTGCGAAGTGTATCTGAAAAGGCGACGATTCAAAGTCCAACTATGGCCTAGAAAAGTGTCGTCGTGTACGCTTGGAACAACGTAGGCGCGTCGTTAAATGATTTCGGTCAGGCTTGTGTGACGAAAAATCGCATTTGGCTCGTACAATGTCGTATTTTTATCTTATCTCTGTTTCGAAGTGTGTTATAATTTGGAGTTTGTTGGGTTCGGGTAGTCAAGGTTAATATGAATTATGTGTGACCTTACTGAGGTCATATCGGCTTTACGGTTCAATGTATTATATTTGTCTGGCGAATGTCTAATCCGACCGTTTTACCTTATCATCACATACTACAGGCCACACAATACATTGTAGGAATGGTTTTTCGAGTTTTACTTCTTTGTAAATTTTTGCTTGATATGTTTTACGAATGTGTCAACCTAGGTATACCTGTGCGACGTGCAGCTGTGCAGTGTGCACTCGTGTTTCTCATAAATAAAACGAGACTGGGATGATTCCAAATTTTAAGTTCGCCAACATAATGTGAAATTTCATTTATTCTACGCATAATGCATATAAGTATTTTTGTTATCGTTGTGCGAGTGTAAGTCTCGATAAGGTGAATAAAAAGCTTCACTTGTAAAAGAAAACTCAGAAGTGTATTTAAGAATGCCAAAAGACCTTTTCATTTTTTTTTTCAAGTTGAACGTGGTTAAAGGGTGTTCGTAAATTTCTCCAGGTAAATGTGGGGAATTCTGGTTTTAATGATTCGAGAACACGAGTTACTTAAAATTTCGTCCTCAAAAGTTGTCAGTTATCTTTGAAATTTGCAAAAGGCAAAAAATGTTTTTGAGTAGGTATTTATCTCAATAAATATTACACCATGAGCAAATATAACCGTGTGAAAAGTTAATTCGTTTTTAAATTTTATGCAAAAGTATTCTGTCCATTTTTCACATAAAATGCCAGCCAAGGCCAGAAAATCTCTTATCAACTTCTTTTTGAAAAACGTTAATTCAACATGTTCATTTTTCAAAGTTTTTCGCATTTATCTCGATAAATATGAAGATTACCAGAAAAATGGTTATGCTCAAATTATTTACTTTCAGTTTACTGCGTAAAAGTTCAATTCGTTTTGTACGCGAAAGCCAGAAAATGAAGCTACCCTATCGTTCACTTGATGGTTAATTAGTTACTAACGTTTTCTGTATTTATCTCGATGAGTACGGTGTGTACGAAATGAATAAACTTTCATTTGCTTTCAAAAATAGTTCAATTCATTTTCACTTAATTCTTATATAACTAAGCTCTTCGGATAAAACAAATTAGCTTTTGCTTTTTGGCACTGGAATATATGAAGTGAAGTTTCTGTTTGAATACTTTTTCGAATTTGAAATGTTCTCTGTAAGCATTCGTCATTATTACCTCTCTGCGCATTTGTCCATATCCAAATGTATTAGTGCGCAAAAAATGATAAAATAAATAAATGAATAAATTGAAAATTGATAACATTGCTAATTATCATGAATTGAAACGCAGAAATTTGTCACAGAATACAGAAAAAAATGTAAGCAGCCATGTCTCATTACTGGAGCTGAGTTTTTAATTGGAGCTTGTTTTGATTTACTAATAACCTTGCTTAACCGTTCATGAGTACAGGCCACACCCAATACAAAGTCTGAAGACCCCTACCCTATTCTTTCCAAAAACACTTGAGAAGTTGAATTTGGCACAAATGTAATATTTCTTGCCATGAAATAATCATGTGAACACATATTTCTCAAATTATAACTATTTGAGGGTTATCAAATTATCTTCAAATCTTGATAATCCGCCATTTTGGATCCATTTTGACTCAAATTTAAGAGGTCATATTCTGGTCACAAACTAATCTTACACACAAAGTTTGACTATTCTAGGCCGATTTGGTGATGAGATATGAAAGATTCATGAAATTTCCTGAAGCAATTTTTTTGCTCTAACTCCCCTCCAAAATCACTGAGGAAGCTAAAATCAAAATACGTTTGTCACTTGGGCTCATTTTATCATATGACATAGGAATAAAAAATTTTTGACCCCTCCTGTACCCCCACCACTATTTTAGGTTGATAACCCCGCCTTCCCCCCTCCAACATCATGTATGGAAGTGAATTCGGGATATAGTATAGAACTTATCCCCAATAACCATATGAATTCATATTAATTACATTTTTAGCAACTTGAGGCTCCTCAAGCTCTACTCAAAATTTTGATAATCCGCCATTTTGAATCCATTTTGATCCAAATTCAAGAGGTCATATTGTGGTCACCAACTAACCTCACACACAAAATTTGACCTCTTTAACTTGATTTGGTGGGGAGATATGGAAGATTCAAGAAATTTCATGACTCAAAACTTCCTCAAAAAGCCGTTTTTTGATTTAACTCCTCTCAATATGCACTTAGGAAGCTGAAATTTGGATATGTTAGTATCCGTGACTCACTCTTTCATATGAGATCAAAAACGAAAAATTTGAGCTATTTGCCCCTTCTCCAGCCCTCCTCAAAATTTGAGTGATCCGCCATTTTGAAATTTATCGAAAAAACAAAAAAAGCACTTCTGCGCATTTTCAAGAAGTGTTCCTCACCAAATTTTGAGCAAATTTTATGAACACTCGCCGGCGCTACGCGTGGGGGAAAAAATATATATATACCAAAAAGTTGGACATTTGCTAGATGATTACAAATGGTCTGAAACGCAAAGATTTGAAGACCCCACCCTCCCCCGACCTTCCCTTCCCAAATCAGGTAGGCTGTAATACCTATCGTTTTTATTAAAAACTCAACTAAAAAAAAGGAGTTTAATGTTTGCAAAATGCTGTTTTAAGGTCTTTAGCCTTGTCAAAAAAAAAAAAAATTATGGCAACATTGTCAGAGCTTTCTTTTTTTTGGTAATGTTCTAGCCTCTCAACTAAGTTTTTAATTATATGTTACATAGGAGATATTCTATTTGAAATCCTATACGAAGAAATTCTTATAATTTTTTTTTCCATTTTGAAAGAACTGCAGGAAAGTGAAACGAAATTAAAATTTTTTTTTTTTTTAATGAAAATTTATGTAATATTATTATTGCACTTCTAAGAGGTGGTGGCAGAGTTGTGTACGTGAGGGATGAAGGATCACGTAATTGAAAATAACCTATAGAATTATGATTTTAATGAAGAACGGGTTTTTGCCATACTTTTCTCAAGAGGATGGTGGACGTAATATTTACGCGAAAATTTGCTGTTTTTTTGCTTCTTAAAACCTTTTTTTTTTTTTTTTTGGTAAATGAAAAAAAAGACAGAGAAATGGATTGGCGATAATTTGTCTTTTTCAAGCGCTATTTCAAGTTTCCGTTTCACTGTCATTGTCCAGTTGTCAACGTTATCGCTAATGGTAAATTACTGACGGAAATTATTTTCAACTTTTCATCACCGTTGCGGGTTACCTTGAACTCCATATAAACTTGCATTATTTTTCGCATCAACATTACAACACGTTTTTGCGGTTTTGAATTTTTTCCCCTTCTTCGATAGTATTTTCAAGGTAATCACAATAATTTCGTTGGTTTCGTAACGGAGCGATTAACCAAAAAAAAAAATTATCTATTCGCGTTTTCGCGATATTCGTCGTAAAGTCGATCGAACGGTATTTTCCGTCGATAAAAGAAAACGAATCGCGGAAAAGGGTGGAGTTGTTTGTACATGAAAATTGGGGCTCGAAGAGTAATTTTTTGGTAAATTATTATCGTTTGTATTTACCAGCGAGAGTTTGAAGCTGCATGTTGAAATTTTATCGACTTCATTTATAGTGAAAATCGTTCGAGATTCGTTGTTTATTTTAATCGTTGACCTTGGTGGCTTGCATAATGAATTTGGATAATGAGTCGTATGTTAGCCGGCGTACTTATTGAGTTTTTCATTTTTACTTCTTTTTTGGCAAGTTCATTGCGCCGTTTAGCAACCGAAGGAACTTTTTGCTCCAAGTTCAAGGATATTTTAACTCCGTAAATTAGAAAGCGAAACGAACGATTTGTGTTGCATATCGTAAGGAAGTAAAAATACGACGTTTCCTCCGTTTAAATATTGAGATGTGTGATTTTCCGAATGTCTCGAAATCGAGAAGTCGTAATTTACTCGGAATTTCGAAATAGTAGAGCCTCCATTTTGGCCGAAGTTTTCTCGAATTATAAATTATAACGATTATACGTATATAGTATTGGTAATAGGTGATACCTATGGATTAGTATTTTGAAAATTGGTTTTTTCTTCGAGCAAGTTTAATAATTTTGCTTGGCTTTTTGATTTTGCGTAGGGTGTAATTGAACTTAAGAAACGCCTGGAAGAGATACGTTTGTTGGAATCACGAAAATCCGCTAGACTGATGGATCAGGACACGGACTTCGCGCGTTTAGCGGATATGGCAGCGGATAGAAAACGTGCCTCCTCTAATTCCATCGAAGTGCCAACCACCGGGTAATTATTACTTTCTATTGTACCGAATAAATGTTAGTTAGAAAAGAATACTCTTCAACCGTATCATCGTTCTATGTATTTAAAAATTATGCAAAAAATAAAAGAAAAGAATTGAAATGTAAAAAATGTAGATTCTCCTGAAATTCGAAAAAATTATTAAATAAAATAGTGAATGAAAAAAAATCGAAAATGAAGGAATATTTCTTATCGCGCTTTTTTTATTTTGTCAAATTGAATTTTTAGGTCAGGCAACCTGAAACAAAAATAATCGATTGATAGGGTTTGCGGTATATTTGTCCTCCATAATTCTTCAACGAACATAGTAAAAGCCCTGGAGGATTGGGTAAGAGCTTTCTCCTTCTGGGGAGATTGGAACCTCCCTAAAAATGGTTTTTCGTATCTATCTTTATTACCATGGGATGGGTTCTAGCTGATAGAAAAAAGTAGTTCTATAAAAAAATTATTTTTCGTAAAATTCCGTACGAAAAATCTTCTTTTAATTTTTTTCAAGTATTCGTATTTCATTCAGAAATTCACTCAAAACTTGATAAATACTTTTAAATAAAGGGGTTCATGATAATGTATCTTTAGTTTGATCTAGAAAATTGGTTGGTACATCGTATGTTATGAGACCATAAAAAGTCAAGAATGTTTTGGGCTTCGTGAACAGAATTATTCAAAATCATAATTACATTTTTTTTATTTAATTTATAAGTTCTTTTCCTTGAAGAGAGGTGAGTGTGGTCAAAATTCTTTGTATAACTTTTCGCTTCTGTCGATGATTTCTTTATAAAATAGCAGTTACCTTTCATGAAGGTGGGTGAGACGTCAACATTTGAATTATCCGATAAAAATGGAAGTTATTTATAATTTTTTTTTCGCCCTAATGTAGGATAGGAATTCATCAAGGAATGAGATTTAGTAAAAAAAAAAAAAATACAGCATTCCCTTTTTCGTATGAAAAAAAAAAATGCAAAAGTTCTACCCTCTCTAGAGAAGGAAAGTTTCACTTTGATTTGCTGGAACTTGAAAAAATGTTTGTTTTTAGAAAAATAAATCATGGAAGTCTTTCGAAGTTCAAATACTCTTGTTACGGAGCTCTCGATACCCCCCCCCCCCCAGGTACAGTCCTACATTTGACAAGGGCATCGTTATAAGCTAAATGAATTGAAAACTGTACCGCAGTTATTACTATGATTCAACATGATTTTATGTTCTTTATAACGTGGATTGAGGGTGAAGGAGGAAGGGTGGGAGGATTGATAGATTGCGCGAATTAATATCAATATTATTGATTAATATCAGATGAGAGGAGTTGCAACAGCATTACTCGGTAATACGATATTAATTTAATAAGTACCGTGGCTAATTAAGCGTTAACTGGATATATGTGCCTAATACGTATACGTAATACTCAATAGATAAGATACGTACGAGTATTTAATCAATTATGGCCTTTATATAGGATCGTATGGTCTCTGTGGTGTTCGTGTGTTCGAGACGACTCGTGTGTTGAGATTTTCAGAATTAAGTAGGTACACGTGCGTTCGGTCGAGAGTAGATTAAAGATTAAATAAATAACGGAGCGATAGAGAAGGCACGCGGTAGCGGTGCCGAAGAAGTCGACGACGAAAAAATCGAACAAAGAAAAATTTCACGTTATCGGAGAAAGTGATAATTTATGATACTCACTCGTCTGTTTTGTCGTCGTAAATTGATTGCAGAATAATCGAGATTCGAGTACAATTTATAAAAATATATATGTTTCTAATTTATACGCGCTCGTGCTCGTATACCACGTAACGACTTCGAGTATTTTATAGTATTTACTAAAATTGATGGAAATCTATCGAGTTGCTTTCGCGTGTCAGCGCCCAGCGGTGTACTTGTATTGTGTATGGTGTACGGTGTACGTATTTTGCGGATGCGGAAAAGGCGTTTCGTATTCTCGTATCTGTTAATACGGTATTCGGCGGTTCAGATTGCGACTTGCTGCAATGATTTACTTCCGTTTGGGCTTACGTATACATACACGTAACGTCGAATACCAAACCTACGACTATGTGCCATTGTTACAAATATGTATGTTATAGGCCTGTGTTCGTGTTTATAAGTAATTTTGCGTACGAAAAGTAGTCGAGAAATGAGAAAATCGAATGGAAAAATTGATGGTAACGAAAAAAATAAAATAATTAATATTGGAATAAATGTTCAAATAATCTCAATTAATATTTTATTATTGAATTTTTTTATTATAATGATAATACTTATATAAATAATGAAAATAATAATAATAGACTCTACTTTCTGTGCCTCAAAAAGCGTTTTGGAAAATTAAATTTGTCAATTTAAAAATTAACTCGAAGAGTATTCCATGAATAAACTCGCAGAAGTCGTACACTGAGCTATGCAAGGTTCCAAACTCCGAGTGTAGTCGATAAGGGTTGAATAGAAGGTCGAATTTCATTCGTCTTCCATCCTACTTATTGTCTAAGAGGTTCCAGCTCGTAATGGAATATATAAAATGAACGTTATCTGTTTTTGAAAATCACCGTGAGAACTCAGTTTTGGGGAAATATGTCAAAATTACCATCCTAAGTAGTATGCTAAAATTTTCCAACAGTCGGAACTCTCGTATGATCATAAAAGGAAGGTAAAACCCGGTCTTAAATATATTTTTGACATTTTTCTCAGTTATTATCACGTTTATAGGAAACATGAATAGGAACAAAATTTATCTATTTTTAATTACAAACAAAAAAGGTTCTATTCATTTTTCGAATAAAATGCTTTCTTAAGGGTCATTTACTGATTTGAAAAAAAAAAAAAAAATTATCAACATAATGTTCATTTGGTAGGTTTTCCTCATTTATCTCGTTGTATATGACATTTATGAGAAAAACTCTCGTATGTAAAATTTAGTTATTTTTAATTTCTAATAAAAAAGGTTATATTCGTTTTATCGATTTGGGCACTCCGAAGTCGAAGAACCTTTCAATTTTTAAAGACATTGTAATGACTCTATAGAGTATCCTACAAATAAATTATATCTATCTATCTAATAAAGGAGAGTGTTGGTTTTAGGATGCAGTCAGTGGCGTCGCTAAAAAAATTTCTGGCCTCCCTTTGGCCCCCCAAACAAAAAATTGAAATTTTCCATTATTTACATTTACAAAATATCTACTTCGAAAATTCCAGTGTGACTGAAAAATAAAACGAGACTTGACCTTTATAACAAAACGCCATCTGTCTGATTATTTGCAAATTAATTCGAGTCTTCATACCAAAGTTATATATAAAGAGTAGTTGGCTCACTCAGACCAGGGGCGTAACTAAGGGGGGATGGGGGAGCTTCCCCCCCAGGTGTCTTGAAAAGTTGGGAAATTTATAATTGTTCAACGCTGAAATTGGGAACTTGAATTTCTTTTGGAAAAATAAGAACTCGAATAAATTCGAACTGATGCCAACTTATATCGTGTATAGCGCACAACTAGGAACGTAGCCCCCTTGGCTTTTGGAAAGTTGGTAAACTTGACCACTTGCGTAGTATTGTTACAGCTATTTTTAAATTTTTTGATGACTAAAAAAAAAAAGGCAACAGTTGGTAAAATTTCATGGTATTAGCTGGCAATTTTTGGTTTTCTCCCCCCCCCCCCGCCCTGAAGAATGTCCTCGGTACGCCTCTGACTCAGACTGAAAATTCGTCCACCCTCGATTAGTTACAAACGCGGCCACCACTTGTACGATTTTTTCACATAAAAAAATTATTAGACCCCCTCCCAAAAAAAACATATTTTTAATACAAAAGACTAGAAAAATCTTAAATTCTTGGCCCCTTTTGTGCCCCCCCCCCCAATTTTTAATCCTGGCGACGCCATTGGATGCAGTAAAAATCGAAAAAATAAATATAGCTGCTCACCGCTTATCGAGCACACTTTGAGTTGGGTTCAACTTGAGGCTTCTGTGAGGTTATTTTTGGAACATTATTTTGTAGTCGCATCGGCCATGCTTTAATAATGTATGACTGTGATATCCTCGTTCGATGGTTCGACTTGGAAGAATGAAATTGTGCAACCTATTACGTATGCAGGTAGCTGCATGTACCTATGCATGTATGTGTAGCGATGTTACTTTGTATTTCCACGAATAACGACGTCAGAGTGGGTTTTACATTACTATGTTACATTTGTTAATATTCGTCCTGTACGACTTTGACGTGGAAAGTGCGATTGAAAATGAAAAATTTTGCGCCCTTGGTTCGTCCATTTCCAAGAATCGAAACACTTAATGTCGTGCCGTGAGCCGGTGATCGAATCGGACTTTATTTACGTTGCACGCGAATTCGACGCTCGAGCCTCGAGTCATCGAGTGTGGAATCGTTAGACGATGGAATTGGCGTATGCGCGTGTTAGCGAATTAGCGTAGCGAAGAAAATAAAGAAAAACCAATAAAGCCGAAAACGATATCCTTGTGCTTGCGCTTGTGCCTTGTCGTTGTCGCATAGAAGGCCGTTCGTAGGTACTTGTATTGGTAGTTATTTCTCATAGCGGTACATTCGAATCTGGATGAAGGTTTTCCGACCCGAATGAACTTGAAACGTGGAGTGCACCACTTCACCTTGCCGCCAGTCGCCACCGCTCGCTTGTTGAATTTCAAACGAACGCCGAAGGTAGCCGAATATCAGCTGATTTTATTCGATGTTCGCTATTGCTAGTCGTCACGGTTATACCTATGTACGTAGAACAGCTGCGTCGCTGCTTCTCTCGCTCCGCCTCGTACATCCCACGTGTCGTTTCGTTTCATTCGAACGGTACTCCGCTTGATGTCGATGTCGATCTACGTTGATACATAAGCTCGATACTTAAACTTATCCTTCGGTCTCGATGCAAGCGTGTTGGAGCGGTATTATGTTCTTGCACGAGTACTTGCATATATATGCGATTCTTTTTTTTTTCTTCAACGTTATAGAAGAAATAATACTCGAACGAGGTAATCTCCGTGACCATTTTTAATCACGCTATTACCTTGAGCTGACTAATGAATGCTCGATTAGAATTACATGTTGTTTTAGGAGATCCAATAAAATTATCGCAACTTTTTCGAAATTATTCATATAGAGCGTGCTGCAGCGAAATAAAAACATGATTAGTGGAGGGGGTGGGTAGTTTGAGCCCTTCAAATTGCCGCTGCAGGGTATTCGTGCCTCAAGAACTTCCGGGTTGCTTTCACTCATTGATACGACCAGTATCACAATGATAGTTTTTGAAGCGAGCTTAAAAACGTAGTAATGCAATCGGTTTCACCAGTAAAATTTCCCATTTTGTGCGAATCACTTATGCATGCAAACAGTGGTGCAGTGAGTATACTTCGCAGACGAGCGATTCCTCGTGGAGGGGGTAAATTATTTCCTTTCTTTTTAACTGTTTTTTGGAGATGAGGCGTGTGTTGGTAAAATAACTCGTTATTTTTCTCTATAAAAATTCATTATAAGTCCAGTCCCCCTCTCAATGTTATGTTGTTCTTACTCTCCCCCTGGATTAAAGGTATCTGGTGTTACAAATTTCAACTTATTTATTTTTACAAGAGAAAGAATAAGGCGCTTTTAGATTTTTTTCAAGTAAACAAGAGCAAGGAGAGCTAGAATTGACTTGACTTCGAAGTAAAAATTATTCTCCGACTTGATTTTCCATTATTTTTTTTTCATATGCATCGCAAAATTTGAAAAAAATTGGTATAAATTATAAAGAAAAAATTTGGAAGTGAGAAATATTGAAATGAAAAATTTAGATCTCCGGGTCCTCTCAAGAACCTGGTTTAGAGATAGTCACCCCCTCCCTCCGTTTCTCCCCTTCCTCGATCCTGCAAGTATATAAACACCCCTCTTCCCCCGCGTATATGCTTTTACCACACACTCTCATTTAGATTTTCATAAATAATATTATTATTATTATTTTTATTATTATAAAAAATAATAACAGTCTTAATGAGTGGTTGTAATATGTATGAAAACTATCGAAGTTTCGCTCGTAATTGTGTAGCTGTAGGTACAATAAAATAATTCCTAAAAGATTGAAGTAATGATAAAATAAGGATCATACATCCTAGTGATTCGGGAAGAGATGCGCAAAAATGTCGCTTCCTAAAAATTTTTTATTCGCTCATTCAAACAAATTGTAGAAGTTATATAATTTTAAAATAAATTTAAATTTATCGATGAACATTTTTTGTTAAAAACTAATTTTCGAACCAACCATTGTAATTTTAGTTTCAATATAGTTATGAATTTGAAGTATCTCTCAAAACTGAATTTAGAGATTTTTTACACGTTCGTTTTTGAATTCTTTAGGTGTTGCCTACCTCTCAGCATTAAATAGAAGGTATAACCCCTTAAAATTAACTTAATGTTATTTATATTTCTTGTCCGGAAGGGGAGAGGGGGTAAACTCCTTGCACTACCTCATACGAATATATTTTCAATTTTCGTAAGTTGCTCTCAAGTCCTAAATTGAAAATTTGATGGAGAAGAAAATTGAACAAAACATAAAATAAGATGATGTGGTTATGAATTTTTTTTCAACTTCCATGTTTTTCATGAAAAACGGACGAAGCTGTTCCAGAATACCAGTTCTCATTTTAATCAGCAATATATTCAATTATCCACCCGCGTCAGCCGAAATAACGTTGTTGCCCTTCTAGCTTCATGGCTTCTATCTTCAGGTGGTTTTATCACAATGCATTCGTTATGTTGTATGTTGTAACTCATAAGTCCATGTTGGTCTGCTTATGGCATAATAGTACAGGGTGGAGGTGGAAATGAGTGATGAAGAGGGAATAGATAATCCCGAACAGAGTTGAAACAAATATTTTCAAAGTGTAACTGTAGTTTTTTTTGTTCTATAATGTAAATCTGGAGAAGGATTTCTAAAGGAGGGAGGAGGAAAGGGAGGGGAATCATCAGTAAAAATTATTTGTTTATCTTTATCACCTACATAGGTCACTTGATAATAGATATGAACACATATGAATAAATTTTTTCAAAATTAATGTATTTTGGGGCCCCCATTTTGGACCCTTTCATGACTTTTTAGGAAAAATTTTTCATGCATCTTATAGAAGATGTAAACAAAGAACTGATTTTCGAAAAGGAATTCTAAAAATTGGTATATTTTGGCCTCCCCATTTTGGGCTTACTAATCACTTTTTGAGAAAACTGCCTCATTCATTCTGTAGGAAATTTCATGGCGAACATTTTTTGATATTATTTATTTTGACGTAGAACCCTTTTTTTCGAAGATATTGGCCCCTGTGCGTGACAACTTTTTATACCTTGTTAAGGACACCATGCTGCAAATATAATGTGAAATCCAGCTCACTACCATTTTTTTCCAGACTCAATCCTTATTTCCCTGTACTATAATAACTACTCAGTTTTTTTTTTTTTTTTTTTTTTTGTATGATAATGCTAATGTTAAATCAGTTGAGGGAAAAAATGACGATATTCGTTTTGTTCAAAATGATTCTTTATTTCTTATTTTAACTAGTTTTATTATTTTTTCAAAAATTAAAAAAAAAATACTCGGGTTTTAAAGTTTTTTTTTGTACTTAATTTCTTCCTTATATTCGATTACTAGATTATCGTGAAAATGTGAAAAATATTTTTGCTTAATCAATAGTTACAATAAATGACTGAAAAAACGGATTTCCCTAGAACCATAATGTATAAGGTTGTAACTGTGACTCATAGTTCGCGCGAAAATCTCAACGTTACGAGTTACGATGGAAACACTAATGCAAATATGTAATCGTGTATTTGTATCTACTCGTATTTGTATTTGGAAAACGTATGCCTTATTATGCGTCGCTCGTTTGGATGGAATATTGTTTATCGTAATACAGTATGGATATCCAGGAAGCTCCTTAGTTGTTAAGTTGCATTCGCAAAAAAGAAAAAGAAATCGACCTTGACATAGAAATATGAACAAGGTTGACCAGGTTTGAAAAATACGCGTTGTACGTGAAAACGCGCCGGATTAATTGATAAGTTTTTCGTAGAATGGCGACCGGTTGATATGACTGTGTGTTGTACATGTACATAGCCTACGTAGCGATACGAAGGGTGTGTTCGTGGGCTCGACTGTGTGGGTGAAATGTAAAACTGCGAGCGTCCACGTCGCAAACCATAAATGTCAATCGATGGGAGTATCGGCTGTTCGGTATGATGCAGGAGCCAGGAATCGTTGTTTTAGTTATTAATTCGACGTTGATTCGTGCTCGGTTGTGAATTATGAGCTGTGGGTACAATTATCGCGTAATGAGTTAGCGTACGCGTTCCAAGACGAAATGAGTAGTATATGAGAGATGCGACATGTATGGAAATGACATCTACGAACATACATCTGTTCAATTATTATTCTAATATTTATTATAAATAATCGATTCCACATTGGTTCATTCTTCTCTCAGTAAGATCCATTTGACACGCAGATAGTCATCGAATAAATCAAAAATGATGAAAATTTTATGGGGGGGGGGAGAACTTCGATTACCTTCATACTGTTATTTCTATTACTTTTTTTTGAAATTTATTGATGGGCTTAAACGGTGTATAGGCATGACTTATTGCATTTGGCTCAGAATGGATGTAAAATAGCCGATGTTCGAAATTTGAGGAAAGCTTGAGGAGCCTCGGATAACTGAGCATGTGAGAGCAGTGGCAAGAAATACCATGCGTATGTGTGTATATCCTGATTTTAACGGAGTTTCTAGCGTTCATACTGGGTCATGTGAAGAGGGTTATAATTTCATCTATAAAATTTGAACAAGCCCTTCCCCTCCCCCTCTATTAAAAACAACTCCGCTTTAGTAATGCTGCATGACTGTTTACATTATTTTTCTCGATAATTTTTGAATAAATCAAAAAAAAAAAAAAATGAAAAATTGGCAAGTATAATTAACACACGTAGAAAATGACAGAAATAAAGGAAATATGAGTAGAATAAATAGTAAACGTTGGTTTGGTATACTCGGGAGATGGTAGACGGCAGTCTGTAGTTAATACGTCAACCATTAAAACGATATGACGCAATACGCATGCAGTAATATGTATGTACACGATAAGACGTACACACTACACAGTACCAGCCAAGTATTACTACACATAACTAGACATAATCTTGATAGATAGAAGAAAAAAAGACGTGTGAGCGAATTGCGGGATCTAAAATGGTGAGTGATTTTTCTGCGAACAGGGAATAAAACGGAGGTGAGCTTACGTACCGAACATGCTACTCTCATGATTGTACGACGCGTCATACTACGTAGCGAGAACGAATTACATGACCTCGCTGAAAAGTGTACCGCGCCCTGCTTATCACTGCGCATTTTGCCGGCCGGCTTATAATTTCTGTTTACAAGTGCCGGAGAAACCGTCGTAATTTCCATTTACGTAATTACGTGTTTATGAGCGAACGCGGCGAGGGAGGAGATTATTGCGCGACTACAGACTACACGAACAATTTCATAGTTTATCTTGTCTAATCGTTATCGATATTTCGATATGCTACATTGTACGAATACGAAAGTGGAGCGACTAGATCTAGAAGGGTAGAGTGAGAGGTAATCTTAAACAATGTACTCGTACACTTTACACCGCTTCGCACCGCCAACGCCATTTATACCATTTATGCGCTACGTACAAATAGCAGTACAATACGTGCCTTATAATTTACGTAATCGGTGAACAGTTGACGCACGTATTGTACTCATACACCGAGTGTATCTGTGAGGTTTTCGATTAAGCACGCAAATTCGATGTGACCAGCTACATGTAGCCCATATAGATGTTTGTAACTTCATAATCAGCGTAATGATCGCTTCGAATATTTTGGATGCTATGCGGAGAAGCTTATGCTGGAGTGAAATTACCTTCGTACTCGATAATACGAGTATTTATTATACTTATGTATAATTAAGAAAAAATTCACGAAATAAATCTCGTCGTACGTATACGAGTATAAAGGTACTGGTACCCAGTACCCACTGGTTAGTGCTAGTGCGAGTGGATATGATACAAGTGCCCGTGTCGCTTTCACCTGTTAACCAGGAAGCAAGCGAATAGTTTCACAGAATGCAGGCCTATCCTTATAATCGTAAATGTTGCTTGGAAGTTGGAAGCTCTCTTGATGATTTCACTTTCTCGCCCGGTGAAAAGGAGTTTATCAACAATGGAATGTCTATAGCACGCCATCTCGACGCTAAATTACGAGCTGGTGCTGATACCTTACCTACTGCCTATTTAATATACCTATTACCTTTACGACGTTTGACGCACATCGTACGTGTTGTCGGGTCATAGTTTGCGTTCAATTTTCGCTTCTTACTGTTATACGTAGACGTATATAATATACTCACAGTGAAGAAGAAATTACGTTAACGTAGGTACAATTTAATTTGGCTTGGCGTGAAAGTAGTTTCGGTATATCCTGCTTTTATTCACACAAAAAATATGCGTGTGTACGAGAATCACGTATCAGCAATTCTAAATTGATGTGCCAATCACAATTACAAATATGTGTATGTATTCAACTCCTAAACTTTATTAAATTGTGTAACGCTTCAAAATGATACAAATTATGAGAAAATAATTCATTTTTATCGGAGTTTTCAACTTGAAAACGATAGCTATTAAAGCCTACCTGATTTGGAAAGGGGTGGTTGGAGGAGGATGTGGTCTTCAAATCTTTGCGTTTCAGATCATTTGTAATTATCTTGCAAATGTCCAACTCTTTGGTACATATATATATATATTTTTTCCCCCACGCGTAGCGCGGGCGAGAACTTAAGAAATTTGCTCAAAACTTGATAAGAGACTCTACTTAGAAATCTAACAAAACGGTTTTTTTCATTTTTTCGAAAAAATTCAAAATGGCGGGTCACTCAAATTTTGAGGGGACATGGAGAAGGGGCAAATGTCTCAATTTTTTTGTTTTTGATGTCATATGAAAGAGTGAGTCGCAGACACCAACATATCCAAATTTCAGCTTCCTAAGTGCATTTTGAGGAAAGTTGGAGCAAAAACCAGTTTTTGAGGAAATTTTGTTTTTTGTGGCCCAGCGAGTATTGATGAAATTTGCTCAAATTGTGGTGAGAAAATCTTCTTAGAAATGCGCAAATATACTTTTTTTATTGAAAAAATTCAAAATGGAGGGTCACTCAAATTTTGAGGGGACCTGGAGAAGAGGCAGATGTCTCAATTTTTTTGTTTTTGATCTCATATGAAAGAGTGAGTCATGAACACCGACATATCCAAATTTCAGTTTCCAAAGTGCATTTGGAGGGGAATTAAAGCAAAAAACGGATTTTTGAGAAAGTTTTGAGTCATGAAATTTCTCGAATCTTCTATATCTCCTCACCAAATCAACCTAGAAAGGTCAAACTTCGAGGGTAGGGGTAGTTGGTGACCAGAATATGACCTCTTGAATTTGGGCCAAAATGGATCCAAAATGGCGGATTATTAAAATTTGAGTAGAGCTTGAGGAGCCTCAAGTTTATGAAAATGTAATGAATATGAACCCATATGATTATTGGGCATGAGAAGTATACAATATCCCTAATTCACTTCAATACATGATGTTGGAGGGGATAAGGAGGGGTTATTGACCTTAAAATGTGGTGGGAGTATAAGAGAGATCGAAAATTTTTTATTGGCATGCCATATGATGAAATGAGCCCAAGTGACTAACTTATACTGATTTTAGCTTCCCAAGTGAAGTTGGAGGAGGTAGAGTGAAAAACTTCTTTTAGAGGAGAAATTGCTGTAGAAAACTTCATTAATCATCCATATCTCCTCAAGAAATTGGCCTAGAAAGTTCAAATTTCGTGTGTAGGATTAGTTGATGGCCAGACTTCAATTTGGGTCAAAATGGATCCAAAATGGCGGATCATAAGCATTTGAAAATAATTTGAGGAGCCTCAAGTTGTTCTAATTCGAGAAATATGTATTCAGATGATTATTTCATGGCAAGAAATGCTACGTTTGTTCCAAATTCAACTTCTTAAGTGGTTTTAGAAGGGATAGAACGCGGGTTTTTAGACTTGGTATAGGGTGTGACCTATAGTTATGAAGGGTTTAGCAACGTCATCATTACCAAACCTTAACAAGCCCCAGTTAAAAACTCAGCTCCAGTAATGTGGCATGGCTGCTTACTTTTTTTTCTTTCTTTGAGGAATTCTCCTATAAAAATTATTTGGGTCTCAAGATTGGTATTTTTTTTTTTTTTTTTTTTTTGATTTTTACAGTAGATACGATATTCTGCATCACGATTGCCTTTTATTGTTTTTTTTTTTTTTTTTTTTTTTTTTTTGAGATGAAAGAAATGTGCCACTAATGAACATGCCAGGTCGTGTAGGTAACTATGTAGTAAGCGATGAGCCAATTACATTGCATGCGTATCATGAGTGACAAGTTGGACTTCAGTTCGACCGTGACAGATGATCACTTACTTTCTCTGATGTGACTTGTATCGGATGCAAAGGCTTGAGTAGCTGATTGTGCGAAGATTGCCTTAAAAAATTTGCTTTTCGTATTAAATATGGCCCATAAAGGCAAGCCAGCGATAATGCTTTGCAGAAAAGAATGGAAGTCGTCAACGTGAAGCGTACTTTTGCGATAGCGACGTACGAAAGACGTAGACGAGGTTTGGTATACTGCGACTACGAGACTAGGAGTATTTCACGTTTACATTTCATTTTGATTACTTAACACCATCCTCGACCCAGTTAGATTGTAAAAACGGGTCGTACGTATACACGCGGCCACCTTCGTCGTAATTTAAAATGCGAATAGAAGCCGGCTCCGCATTGTGAGGTGGGTAGCGGGTACTGGTCAATGGACGAAACACGAAAAAATGCCACTTACGCCTAGTACTTTCGACAATACGTCGTAGACTCGTAGATTAATTTCACGGCTCATACGCGCGTATTGTGATAGCTAATGCGTTTGTATTGGATGGAGGATATGTACTGGTGTACATACAGATTTACCTATTCGTACCCCGGTCGCGCTCTCGCTCCCGTTCCCGCTCTACACGTAAATTAGTGGTCTTGACGCGTCGACGCGTACCGTAATCGAACGGTATCTTAATTGGTAGAAGAAAATGGTCGCCTTACTTTTAATAGGATCTCTCAAGTCCGGGATTCAGGATACGCGTTAATTATTGTATCGGTCGAGTCTGCGATATCACGGTGAATAGATATTACTCATCAAAGCCTTCCTATCCTCCCTCCTCCCTCGCTTCACCTCTTTGGTGAGGTATTTGCGTGATCGAGAATTAGCTATGCGTCTGTATGGTGCACTCGTATGTGTAATGTATATGTGTGCGTAAGTACTGTAGTATGTCCGATGCGTTTGAATTGTAATCACTACACAGCAGCGATGTAGAAAGTTTGAGCATTTTAATCGCGCGAAAAATTAATTGAAACCTTGTACATTGTAATTAAGTAAACGAACACTGTTTGCTAATAAACTATAGTGCAGGATACGCACCACATTACCTGCCATCGGTGGTAGTTAATTGCACGCTCTGTACTGTACTTCGGATGTCCCGTGTTCTCGTAGCATGACGTATACGATTACATTGTAGCAGTGGTTATGGTTTGTACCTCCCCCCCACCAGTTTTTTTCAACGTTTAATTTCTTATTCTCCCTTTTCGTTGGAATTTTTTAGAAATTTAAAAAAAAATGGAAAAAGTTTAGTGAATATTTTTCTAATTTTTATTCCCCATTTCATAATTGATGAGATGTCATGACTATCACAGAGAAAGCGAATTGAATGCAAAAAATCAAAATGGTGGTTATTCATTAATTTATTTCATTTCTTGTTTATTTATTTATCGTTTCTATAATTATTTTCGATTCATAGAATTTCTTATGTCAAATAAAAGAAGTATTAAAAATTAAAAATCGTCGAAAAAGATGGATTTTGAATAGAAAATGCATGTTCGAAGAAGCCATCCCCTCTCTCCTTGAAAATCATTTCTTTGGAATACGTTTTTCTCTTTAAATGCCATTTTCTGCAGAGAAATTTATGCTTTTCAATTTTTTTATCTGTGGAGAGAAGGAGAAAAGGCGTATCGTGCATACACGTATAATGAGGTATATTGCATCTGTGGGATAATACATCTCGTGTACTACCGAATTAATTATCTACTTGAATTTACCTGATTCGAAAGATAAACATCTGTTTCTCCTGTAGTAATTATTGTGATAGTTGGTGTAGAATTAATGTAACGGTCTTGTAGATAACTTACTGTTATGATACGTGCTTTCAGATCTCGTAAAAGAAGAACCAGCAATTCGCACGATCTCGATGATTTTAAAGAAGATCAAATGAACGAATGTACCGCAGCCTTGGTCCTCATGAGTCTCTCTTGCAGCCCAAATTCATCTTTGAATGGTGAGTATTATTGTATTTGGTAGATATAGCTTGAGAAAGCTCTGATAATCCAGCTGTAACCTACCATAACTGCGATTGGCAGGCAGTATATGGTTTATGATGGAGGAAACATCGAATGATATGTACTAACATTTCATAAAATTATTTATATTGGCTATTTTCCGCTCCACGCGTTCTAATTTTGTTATTGTTGCTGTTGTTGTCGTCGTCTTCGTTGATATAAGGCGTTATTTTGGAATACCATACGACTCTACGTCACGGTAACACATATAACACGCGTTGATCGCGTGCTCGTACAGTTGTACGTAATTTGCGCATTACGTTCTTATCGTTCCCATTAAGCGTCGTACGCTTGATGTAGCCGGTGTCTGTTGTTCAATGGCTACCACAGCATTGAACCTAGGTAAATAAGATTATGGTGGCGATACGATGGCATCGCAATTGAGCCAAAATTCAACCCCTTCCTGTGCCTCGTTCGTACGTCCGTCTCGATACTCGATAAAAATCCAAGAATATCGCCATTCGATACGTCCATTGTTCACGTTTTTGTTGGCGATGTCGATTAACGTTGGCTACCGGCTACCGGCTTTGCTTTTTCTTTGATCGCGGCAAAAAGTGCATTGACATTACCAACGCCTGAGTTGCCGTGCCGTAGCGTTTATGCTAATCGCATTCCGGTTGATTGTCGCCGTTAATACGAACACGGAAGGCGAATTAAACTGGTTTTCGGTTTAATTGTACTGCATTAGCTCGATAAACGCGTCTATACGACGAAAACACCGACGACCGTGTAAACAAACCGCGTACCAACGAAATGATTAATCAACGCGCTAGCGGATGATGCCGGAAGTACCCCTCGGCTCGTCCGAGTTGAACCTACTTATGTACTATGCAGTATATACGTACTCGTTTTCGATTACCTATTCGAAAAAAAAAATTGATTAAATAAATGAAATTAGTCGAATAAAAAAAAAGTAGGCGTATACGTTTCGACAATTCGAAGGGTTAAAAGCCAAACTCGCTGAACCTGTGGACTCGGTGCGTGTACGAGTTACGTTTTGGTGTTGACGACCTCTGTGGGGGTTCGTCCTACGCGTTTCCGCGAATTACCATGATATACAACGATAATGCTGCGGCAATTTATACACGTAATTTATGTACCTGTATTTTATATACCTTCGAATACTCACCCGCCTAAACATACGAATTTTACGCTATACCATATACAGGGTGTCATCCATTGCCTCATTCGTCCTCTACGATGCTTTAATTCTGTGGTTGTCGTGGTCGAGATGATCGTATACGCTACTACTCCATTTACATATATAGATAGCTCACTCGACGCTTGGAGCTTGAGTGCACAACTTGATTAGATTATTGTCAAAAATTTGCAATTTTCTAAACGTGTCAAAAAAATCATTTTTTCAAGAATTTAATTTTTTTGAGCCCATATTTTGTTGTCTAAAAAAAAAAAAAAAAAAAAAAAAAGTAAACAAGTGACACACATGTAGAATTACTGTTGCTATTCTCTCCACAGAACTTATACTAATGAGACTGAAAACTCCCAACTCCCGCCTGCCCTCATTAAAAATATCATAGAAGTTGGATTTGATAGGACTGGTATTAGTGAAATTTCAGCAATTTAAGCTCCTCAAATCTTGCTAAAATTTTGACCAACTGCCATTTTGGATTCATTTTGACCAAAATTCAACTGGTCGTATTTTGGTATCTAACTAACCCTGTATATGAAGTTCGAGCTTTCTAGGCGGATTTTTGTGAGGAAATGGAAAAAGGTTCGTGAAATTTCCTATCATATAATTCTCCCTCCTTCCCCCCCCCCCACATAATAAGTTTTTTTTCTCTAATTCGCCTCAAAACTCAGTGAGAAACATGGAATTTAAATATGTTGGTGATTTGGGCTTCCTTTGCCATATGAAATCGTAATGCGAAATTTTCGTCCTTTCATTTCATTTTTTTTTATTTTTTATTAAATTGAAGTATATTGATTTGTATTTTAAAATGAAAATTGATTTTTGAAAAATGTAAAATTGGTAATTAAACAAAATTATTTTATTTGTCTATTTTTTTTTTTCAAATATTTTATCTCCTCTTCATTCTGAGGATAATAACCGCTCCTCCTACCCTTCTACATCACCTGTGAAGTTGGGTTTGCGATATAGCATTCGTTCTATACTTAGTACTCATACGAGCCCATATATATATATATATATATGAGATTCAAGCTATTTGAGCCTCGTAAAGCTTCCCTCAAATTTTCAATATTGGCAATTTTGGATCCATTTTGACGCAAATTCAAGTGATCATATTTCGTTTCCCAAATAATTCCAAGCTTTTCAGTTTGATTTTGCGAAAAGATATGGAGGATTCAAAAAATTTCAAAATCATTTTTTCTTCCAACGATCTGCAAATTCACTTGGCAAGCAAAAAAAGTGGATGTGTTGGCGTTTTCAACTCACTTTATCATATGAGAACATGAACTAAAATTTTGAAGTATTTACTAGGGTGGAACGAATTTTGGTTTTTTTCGAAAATCGATGACCCTTATGATTTTAAGATGGCAATACAAAAAGAATAGCTCGAAACCAAAATTATTTGGCATAAAAATAATTTTTTGGAAATGACAAATAAAACATCAAAATTTCAAAACATTAACCCCAATATGGGGAAGGTAAATATTAACCTAGAAGGTTGCAATTTTTCGAGCATTCTTTTAGGATCATTTGACAATTTTTTTTGCCTAAGGGTCTTCGATTTTCGAAAAAGAAAACAAAATCCGTTCCACCTTAGTATTTACCCTCCCTTCAGTGCTTCTCAAAATTTGAGTAAACCGCCATTGTAAATACTTATATAAACATTGTCTGACTGAATTTTTGAATCTGTCTCAGTATAGACCCCAGTCCTGGTTTACCCTGTCAGGTGAAACAGTTTTATTTGCCATTATATTTATAATATATCAAACTTACTCATTAGCGTCTACCTGGAGGTTTTGCGCTGGAGTTACATTATTTTATATATAAAGTAATAATTACTTATACATTTCCAATAATTATATAAGGAGAAGTATTGAATGTTAATTTACAATTGGCTAATTATTATAACACATTGAGTCAATTTTTGAAACAGATTGGTTTAATTTGAAAACTGAGTTGGTGTTATCAGGTTGATTGATTAATTGATTTGATATACTAAAACTAATTTATTTATAAGCCTAAATTAAGTAATTAAGAAGCTAAATAGATGAGTTGATTTAAAAACGCCACCTTGCGCCTTACACCTCGTATTAAAGTCAGGAGAAAGCAAGTGGTGTGCGTACATTTTATCGTAAGATTTGAACCTTAACCTTGCTCTCTCTTCCCTTGGCCCCGCTTCAGTAGAACTGCCTATTTACTCGACTGCTTGACATAATTCGATTTATATGCTGAGATTTCGTCAGATTTGCCAATAATTATAGATATAGGATTTGTCAAAGTATCCGATCTGATTCGATTCTTCGTGATCAAATTATGTTTGGTTATTTTATCTAGAAAATCTTATCAATTTTTTTAATCGTTTCGCGCAAATATAATTTCTAAAATGAGAAAAATTTGTATACACGATGGTATCCGCGGTACCAAAGGCTGACGTTAACGTGAACGACGTCGTGGCGTCGTGTCGTCGCCACAACATTCACATCCGAACCGAAGTGAGATGTTCGCCAGCCTTAGGGAATTTTTATTATAGCGTTGGAAATACGTGTTATTTTATTTTACGTTAAAATGAAATACTTGAAAATGCGAACATGTAAAAATTCTTTTCGAATAATTGACGAACCGGTTTCTGGCCGCCGATTCGGCCTACGAGCGCGATAAATCCGTTATACGCGGCAGTTTCTTAGCCATTGGTGTACGAGGTACGGTATACTTATTTTTTATTTCGTTTCGCCTGTGGTTTCCTCTGAGGAGGCGCGAATTCGAAAATTACTGCGAACACGCGATGCTCGGATGTTGGATGCGGAGAATACTTTCTACGGACTACGCGCGAACACTTTGTATGGCTGAAAAAGTCAACCACGCAGCTGTCGTGTGAATTATACAGTATACTTAACGCGTCCTTATTCGTATGGAAAAAAAAAACTACCTGTGTTTTAAAAAACCGGTCACCCGGGAACGCGAATACTCGCACAGGTTCGATTCGCGTCTTCCAACGTGCAGTACGTAGCTATAATAGAAAGTTCGGTGTCGACGAACGCGTACTTCGATCGGCAACCCGTCGTATTCTGAATTTCTAGGTTATTCGAAATTACACACGCTGCGTATGTTTGAAAATCAGCTGAGCCGCTGTGGCTGTCAGCTCCGCCTGCTGCAGCTATACGGTGTGCATATTTGCAGACGTGTTTAGCTGTTTACTCATGGTTGAGGTCTTGCGGGTATCTTTTAAATTGATGGTTATGCCTCGTACCGCGGTCACCAGTCACCAGTCACCGACTCACCGTGTTACCGTTAACCAGTTTCACGTATACTGTGCATACTCATTTGTAATACTAATTAGTATTAATTACTTTCGTCACCGTTTCGCTTCACACTTCTATCATAATTCGTAACTCGTACGCCAGTTCGCCCAGCGATGCTTATGTGATGAAAATGCGACCCTTTTTTGCGACGTGTGACCTGTGACACAAAATGAAATGCTCGATGGTCCGTAAGAATTCGCTCTTATTATCTTTGGTACCTCGAGAAATCGAGATGGTGAGATAAGTTTTTATTTTTCCACATTTTACTATCGACTATCGACATCGACACGAAAGAACGGTAGAGGGCAGGAAGAAGCTTAACGGGTACAGTTGACTGAACGGGAAACCCCTGCGATGGCGTCGCTACCATCGTTCACTACGTTATTAATAAAGGTAGTGGAGCGAGCGTACGCTAGTACAGGAAGTAGCGGTACGTACGCGGTCAACACTAACGCTGTTTTTCGTATATATTCTCCGGATCGCAGATAGAGATAAACGATCTGCGAGAGAAAACGTTCAAACAATATTAAAACAACGCTCAAGTATACTCATTTCTGATGATCGAATGAGTAGATAGTGACGGTTCGATTATTTGATAAAGCAGTTTCCCTCGTTCCCTGTTCACCATTATATTCATTGATTCGGTGATCGTGAACGCTTCTAATTTTTCGATTTCTTTCCAATCGATAGTATTATTTGGTATTTCACTTGATGGCGCTGAAACGTAGTGTAGTACGAGTAATTTCCGTTCTTCAAAAATTTGACGAGGCAGAAATGAAAATTATGGTTTCTATCAACCCCTCCTTCAATTCTTTCAAATTTTAATTTCACGAATGAAAAAAATTTGATGAAATTTTTCAGTATGAAATGTAATAGCATTTTCATTCTATTTCATTCCCCCTATCCCCTCAAAAATTATAATACACGTTATCCATATACAATACCTATAATAAGTATACATATATGTGAATACAATGTTTATTACGAATTTTTGATTTTTTTTTTTTACTTCCTCTCACTATCTCTTCAAAAAGCTTCGTCGTTGCTGATTGGAGGAGGTAGGCATTAAGTTTTTAAATTTCGAGATATACTTGGAGAACTTCGTGAACTGCCACACGAAGATTTGAATGAAAAATAGTCCATATAGTCTGCAATCTAAATACGAAAAAGTGTTACCCTATTGAAACTTTTTGCCAACCGGAAAATTTATTCGACAAAATGTAGCTAAAAAACAGGATTTCAGTATTTCAGACCCGCGCAATAGGGGGCTGGAGCCTCAAATAGATGTTTTTGGGAGTGACGTGGCAACCAAAAAATTCAAACCGGGGTCACGTAAGATACTTTCCACATATGTTAGATATATAATTTTTTTTTCTGAGACTGCGCAAACTGATTTTATCGCAATTTGAGTGCGGGTTTTTAGCATTTTCGAATAATTTTGACCATTATATGCCTCTGTACTCGTAAATATTACCGGCAACCGAAAGATATTGGCCAAATTAGTTGAATGCGCATATTTCAAACCAAAATTTGAAAAAATGGCCGCAAAATACTTGCACAACGATGAGTTATAGCGTTGAAAAAATTTTTGTGAGGTTCCCCCACTCCAAAATTTCATTCCGTAATTTTTCCTCAAAAATACCCGTGTGACGTATCAAAGTACCTTAAAATTTCTCGCAGAATCCAAGAATTGAGTCCATTTTACATTTTAACCCCTCGGGGGGTGGTTCCATTTCAAAAACGAAAATTTACCTGTGTAACCTATCAAAGTACATTAAAATTTTTCGTAGAATTCAAAAATTGAGTCCATTTTACATTTCAACCCCTCGGGGGGTGGTTCCTCAAAAACGAAAATTTATCAATATTTAGGAGTACAGAGGCATATAATGGTCAAAATTGGTCAAAAATGCCAAAAACCCGCGCTCAAATTGCGATAAAATCCGTTTGTGCAGAGTCTCAGCGAAAAAAATTGTATATCTGACGTCTGTGGAAAGTACCTTACGTGACCCCGTTTGAATTTTTTGGTTGCCACGTCACTCTCAAAAACACCTATTTGAGGCTCCAGCCCCCTATTGTGCGGGTCTGAAATATTGAAATCCTGCTTTTTAGAATTTGCCAGAGCCTATCTACATTTTTTTGCATAAATTTTCCGGTTGAAAAAAATTTCAATAAAATTTTTTCCAACGTACTTTTTGCCTCTTGGATTGTAGACTAATAATATTGTAATACTCCGCGTCGACCAAATTGTTTTTTTTTTTTTTTTTTTTGAATGAAAAGTGGAAACAGGATTGCAATAGTTGCTAAATGAACTCACAAAGAATTGCTTCAAAATTAAAATAATGACCTGGTAATGAGTAATCAAAAACTAATTCAATTTTCGCTTCTTTTTCGTTTATTTAATTTGTTAACTTCTCATTTGCTTCATTGCCCCACTTATGCCACCAAAAAAAATTCGTTCTCTCTAATTAATTAAATTTTATTATGTGCATTCTTTTTTACTAAAGATATTTGAAGACTGATAATTTTCAGAATACGTTTTAAATGTTGATAAAATTTTTTATAGTAATTTTCTTTTGATCCTGCTTTTATTTTACGATGCCACTTTCGAATGAAATTTGAGAGGTAAGGGTGCTCAAAAAATGAAAAATGGTAAGAACATAAAGAAATTGATTTATACGCTAAAATCCATTCATAAAAAAAAGTAATTTTTAAATTTTGAAGGCACCTATTCAAAATTGACCCTCTTCCCCCCCCATTTCGGGTTTGATGTTTTGGATTTGGGGAATAGACCTCGTTCTCTTTAACTCGGTTAAGAACCCAAAATTTCATCAAAATTGGACCGGTAGTTGTGGCGGTGAAAAGTCATAAAGAAAAAACTCAAACCATGCAGATTCATGTATATATATATATATATAGATTTATCTATGGATAAAGTGGCATCATTTTTCGTCGTCTACAGGTAATGTGGCATCTTTTTTACAAAGTGGCATCATTTTTTTGATGCCACTTTACCATCATATTGCTCATCGATTCAGCTATGTGTCATGAAGTCACTGGTGTGGTTATTTGGGTAATGCCACTTTACCACTAATATTCTATTTTTCATACAAAAAAATTTTTTTCGGTCTACGGTCGTAGTAGCCTCATTTTTTTGATGTTTATAGGTAAAGTGGCATCATTTTAAAAGTTTATTTCCAAGAAAACCTATGAAATTATACATTCTGTTCCCCATTGTGGTGTCGTTAACGTGACATTAGATGCACTTCTGAGGAATGTGCAAAGTGATGTCACTTTGACCATAGATCACTATATATATATATTAAAATTTTTTTTACATAAGTTTATTTGTAATTTATTTAAATGTTTATTTCAAACAAATTTTTCCATCCCGTTCCACCCCTTCCCGCCCAGAAGTAAATTTCATTTTAGTTTCTCTCCATTCGAAATCTTTGGTACTTGTACAAATACATAAGATGGATGAAAAATATTAATAAATATATTATGGGCGGTTCCTTCATCCACGTAGGTACCAGGTACCTATATGATATTTATACAGCGTAAACGCTCCGCAGGTACGTCAGGTATGCGTATAACTTGAACGATGGCGTCCTTACTCGAGATCGCATCTCACTTTTTACCAGGTATTGCCTAATGTTAAATGGTTTATCTGGCGCGTACCTCGGCGAAATCAAGGTCTACCGCGTTACAGCCTAGCGTAACGTTTTGTACGCCTTTCCAGCGTATCGGAACGTTGTAGCGGTTGCGTACGGCGATATAACCTACTAACTTTCCATCTAAGGTAACCCATCTGCGGTGGCATTTATCTTAACTAGGTCTCACTTTTTTTATTCTCACAAATTGCCGGCAAGGTGTGATGAAACACATCGCGCCGGGTTGCCTTACCTTGTCGCGAATGCTGAAAGTGTTCGAAGCTGGCATCGCGATATTGCGATACCGAAAAATGCTGCGGATTAGAATTAAAAATGTGAAGAGTTTTCAATTCCGGTATCACGTTGTTGTATTGGAACGACCTCGAAACTTTCGTATAGCTATGATGCGTAATTATGTATACTTTTTTTTTTTTTTTTTTTTTGAATCTACAAACAACGCCAAATCACTCGGTCCATCGTTTGCGAAAGAATTAATTGATGTTTTGAAAATATTTACGAAAAACAACGCGTCGTCTCGTACGTTATTTTTCAAACAACGATCGTAAATGGCGAAAAAAATGGCTTCAACAGATACGAGTGTTTTCGCTTTCGCATCGTAAGCGTTAGGAAGGAAACTGGCGAGCCGATGCGATGGGTTTTTTGTTTTGATTTTTCGCCATGTCCTTGGGTCGGCGTAAACGTGTACTCGTACGTGATGAGTGTGTAAGGCGATTGTTTTGGTTGGTTGCGGTGTGGTGTCGTGTCGTAAATCATAATAGACAATTTACGAATAATTTACGAGGATACAGGGGAAGAAATTCGAGTATAACGTTCGATGTGCTCCAAGTTGCCGCGGCCATCAAATATTAAAATGAATTTCTCGATTTGCAGGAAATCACTGGATTGATCAACCATTATCGCCTAGCGCCAGTTTCAGCGACTGCGCTTCATGGCGCAGCGGCACGCCGTCTCCGCCGCTCAGCGAAAGCGGCGGTTCCGGAATATGGGGCTCGGTTGGTACGGACGAAGGTATCGTGCTGGATGAAGAATACGACGATCATCCTCGCAAACGAAAGGTACGTACCTGTTACCTGGATATTTGGCTACTCAACAGAAGCGATTACACATTGCACACAATGGAGTGTGCAGTGCGCAGTGTAGAATAGATTGTGGACACGAGAGGCGTTTAATTCGTCCATAACGTGCGTTACGTAAGATTACACGTTCACGATCGCGAATTACGTCGCGCTGCGAAAGTAGCTCAGTGAAAGCAACGTCGAGAATTGAGATCTGTACGTACCGGTGCCGGTACGTGGGGCAGACCGAGACTAAGGTGGTCTCCGTGCCGGCGTTCCTCAAAAATTTTACGTTCTACGCTTGAAAAATGTTATTGCCGCGTTCGCATCATTTACGCCTACTTTTCTCTTTCCTCTTACTTCGCTTCGCTGGTCGAAAGTGAAAGGGAAGCGTGTATCCGCGACCCTAAATCCGTGAACCTGTTCGGTCTTCATATCGTGCTATATGATGGTAAAATTGAGCTACGTTTCGGCGATCTCTCGTCCAACTTCACGTATGACAGACCATGTAGTATGTGGTATGTGGTATGTACTCGTATTATGTACGGACGCTTGAGAGTTGGTGTCAAGTGTCGTCGCTTGTAATTGAAAGCTTGCTTGGTTGCTATACGTCGACACATTGCATCGAATCGTAATTCAAAAGAAGAAATTCTTTAAATGTTCCTCAATAACTTATTATAGAAAGATGTTAATACTGTGATTTCATATTGATAACGCAGGGATTAGGAGGACAGAAAACTCGAGAAAATGCGAGAAACTCCGAAAATTGAAATTAACATTTTTTTAAGAGGTCTCTCGCTCAGAGTAAGACAGCTCATCAAATTTGGTCAAAATTCAAGTTACATTTTTTTTTCACTCCACCTTAATGTTCTTACAAATGTGAATTCAACTTACTTTGAGTTTGAAACATTTTCTTAATAGTCCATTTTCAAATGAATGATTAATAAATGATTGAGTGGGGTGGGAGAGGTAGGGCAGGGTAAAGATAATTCTGATTGTAGGTGTAAGTGTAATATACTCGTATATATCATTGAACATATGATAAATCCTGTTGAAACAGTCGCAGAACACCAAACACGCGTATTCTTTATTCCGCTTCCGCGAAGTCTCATCTTCAAAGCTCCTTTACTCTACCTCCATGTGACTTACCAAGAAAATGAATATAACCTTTTTTGTCGGGAATTTTACGTAGAACAACTTCTGTAGAAGTGGTTTTCTCCATAATGTTGAACCCTGACCCGTGAAAAGCAAAAAATAGATTTTTTGGGGGTTTAAAAAAATTAAATTAATTTTATGTATAATATTAATAATAAAAAATTAATTAATATATAAATAAATAAAAATAAAAATATAATTATAAAGTTAATATTAATAATAATTAAAAACCAAATTATATTAAAAATTGAATTAATAAAAAAAAATTAATTTTATATTTAAATAATTATAGATTATAATTGAAAAAATAAAAAAATAAATAATATTAATTTTAAATTGATTGAATAATAAATAAAAAAAAATATAAAGGAATTTTATTAATAAAATGTAAATAAATAATATTAATTCAATTTAATTTTTTATTAATTTTTATTATTCAATAATAACAAGGAAAAATATTTAATTTTATTAAAATTAAAATAAATAAAATTATTAAAGATAATAATGAATTAAAAATTAAATAAATAAAAATTTTTTCTATATTCTTATTTAAGGAGGCGCCTCAAAAAAGTAACTTAGGGGTGGAGGCTCGAGGAGGCTTTTATTTGACCTAGAAGCATAATTATACTCCTCTACTATGGTAAGTATTCTGATGGAATCTTTCTAGAAAAATACGATTTAGCTCATTCCAATACTTATAAAGCACTACTTCCTCAACATAAAATTTTTGAGTGGAACTTTAACATGAGGATCGTTTTTGAAAATTGTTTCAGCAGTATACCTTTGGAAAGTGTTTAATAATTATTAGGAACACAACCTCATTAATTTTTATAATACTTTATATTTCGTATTTTTGGAGAGCTGGGGAGGCTCGGATATTGACTAATTTTGAATTTTTTTCACCAGTCGAGTTTTTACGTTCAGGGTCCGAGCGTTATGTGCTTCGCCAACGCTATAAAACCTCATCATGTCTCAGAAAATGAAATTTTTACTAAGGATAAGGAGTGAGGACCAAATTGTAATATTTTTTCCTCATTGACAGTAATTTTCACTTGAATTGAGCCTGTGTAGTGTGTGTATGTTGCGGAACTAGTTATGGTGGTTTTTTATCCATCTCATACGATATAAAATAATTAATATAATTTTTCATGTAAAAAGTAAATATTCAAAAAAAAAGTTTAATTTTCCGGTTCATTTCTGGCGTTTGGAGAGTTATACAGGAAAAATGAATATAACATTTTTTGTGGTAAATTTAACGAGCTACTATTGTGTTAAGCTCTCTAGCCATATTCGAGTACGTATTGAACGAGTTATTGGCGAAAAACTGATATTTTTTACTTTACAATTCGGCCAACAGAATGCGGGTGTTATGGAGGAGGACTTTTACGAGCTCAATAAGCATTAGTGTTGAGATATGTATATTGTTCATACTTCATATATGTGTACTGAATCGGAGTTGTGGCAGTTATTTCGATTTTGGCTTTTATCACCTGAAATGAGCTACAAATGGCTGAAAAAAATGAAAAATAATGATAAAACCTAAAAATTGAAAACCTTGAAAAGAAAAAGGGAGAAATGTCAATACCAAAGGAGTAATAAAATGTATAAAATTAAAATTCACCTTGGTTTGGGTTTTTGCATCGCTTTCTGGGACCCAGTTCCGTCAAATTATTCAACTTAGTTCGAATTAGTTTTACCTGACCGAAGTGCCGAATAGTAGCTAATAAATCACCGGTTTTCAGTTTCCCTTCGTTCGCGTCCTAAAACTACGTAAGATATCAGCGAAAGCTGAAGAAACCGATAAGCGGCATATAGTGGCGTACGTATTCGTGGCGTATAATTTAATTATCGGTTTCTAGCCGGCGTGGCGTGGTAGCGTAAATTTAGTAGAGGAGTTCCATGAAACTAGGTCACCGTATCTGCGAACGTTTGGCCTAGATTTTCGTACATAGTCGCCCATTTTATTGAAACGATAGAATATACGTTTAGCGTACCTATGTAATGCGTTCGGGGGCGCCAAATAGCAACCCCACGGTGAAGCGCCAACTTGGATACGGAAGCGTGAGCGCGTATACATTATGCAGTAGGTACCGGGTGTAGGTATCATCCGCCTAGTTCTCCAGCGCAGTATAAACACCGCCAACTACCTCGTAACCTAGTTTCGCCTCGCAAAGCTCAGCTCAAAGTTTGTACTCCAACGAATGTCTCTCCCAGCGTCTGACCTAGATTTTGCTTCGCTCTAGATTTTTTTTCCTCCTCGATATTCTTGTGAACCATTCGTCATGCTTTTTTCCCTCTTCTTTCCCTTATACTTTTGTAACCGAGTACCCTTTATTTACCCTTTTTTCCATTTTCGATCTTTGTCGTACCTGCAAGGCTGCTACCCATCGTGTACGAATGTTGCTACGTTCATCCAGCCATTAGTTTTATGCTATGGCATTTAAACATGTCGAATTTCTGATTTTTCATCTCTGCGAGTCTGCAATACCGAACAGAGTAAATATTTATTACATAGAACGTACGAATACATCGAGATGGCTTCATCTGCGATGTTATTTTTACGTAAGCGTTCGCTCGCCTTATTACGTAGTACGTAGGTAGGGGCTATATAGGACACGCAGCGACGTAATCGCTATTAGCGCGTTCTACGTATACAATATTGTAGAATGGACGAATTTAAAAAGTCTTGGTCGTAGCCTTAGCCGTAACCGTAACCGTACGAGTAACGAAGTACGTATATTGGTACGTAGGCTCTGCGGTATGCCTTGGATGCGCCATTGCCAACGATGCGATGCGGTGTTGTCGCAGGCGCGCACAAGTATTACGTCCAGAGTCCTTGATAATGCGTTAGGTGTGGTGTCGTTTCTATCCTACTGGCCTAAATGTTGTAATTAACCGACAGAAAATCTATGCGACCGATACGTAGCTTAACGTAACGTTAGTACAAAATATGTAGAGATACGTGTTAGTACAGGGAAATAAGGATTGAACCTGGAAAAAAATGGTAGTGAGCTGAATTTCACATTATATATGCAGAATGGTGTCCTTAACAAGGTATAAAAAGTTGTCACCCGTAGGGGGTGAGCTAACCTCTAGAGGGGGCTAAAACCCCGCAAAAAACAGTTTTTCAACTATTTTTTGCTAATATCTCCGGAAATAAGGGTTCCACGTCAAAATAAGTTATATCAAAAAATGTTCCCCATTAAATTTCCTACAGAATGAGTGAGATAGTTTTCTCAAAACGTCATTAGTAAGCCCAAAATGCGGTGGTCAAAATATACCAATTTTTAGAATTCCCTTTCGAAAATCAGTTCTTTGTTTTTATCTTCTATACGGTGCGTCGTACGCAAAAATTGTTAATATTAAAAAATATTCCCCGTTTAATTTTCTATAAGGTACATGAAAAACTTTTCCCAAAAAGTCATAAAAGGGCTCAAAATGGGGGGCCCAAAATACATTAATTTTGGAAAAATTTATTCATATGTGTTCATATCTATCATTAAGTGACCTAGGTAGGTGATGAAGATGAACGTAGTGAATACAAAGTATAGGTCAACTTTTAGTTTTTAATATTATTTTGCATTTGTTACTTGGACCAAGCTGAGATGCGCATTATATTTAAAACTTAAAGCTGTGTGGTGTTGTGAACTAAGCTGTGTGGTCATTGTTGTGAAGCTGAATGCACGAATAGTATGGAGGTGGAAATGAGTGATGAAGAGGGAATAGATGATCCAGAACCGAGTTGAAACAAATATTTCAAAGTATATCTGTAGTTTTTGTTTGTTTTATAATGTAAATCTGGAGAAGGATTTCTAAAGGAGGAGGAGGAAGGGGAGGGGGAATCATCAGGAAAAATTACTTGTTCATCTTCATCACCTACCTAGGTCACTTGATGATAGATATGAACACATGTGAATAAATTTTTCCAAAATTAATGTATTTTGGGCCCTTTTATGACTTTTTGGGAAAAGTTTTTCATGTACCTTATAGAAAATTGAACGGGGAATATTTTTCAATATTAACAATTTTTGCGTAGGACGCACCGTATAGAAGATAAAAACAAAGAACTGATTTTCGAAAGGGAATTCTAAAAATTGGTATATTTTGACCTCCCCATTTTGGGCTTACTAATGACGTTTTGAGAAAACTATCTCACTCATTCTGTAGGAAATTTAATGGGGAACATTTTTTGATATAACTTATTTTGACGTAGAACCCTTATTTTCGGAGATATTAGCAAAAAATAGTTGAAAAACTGTTTTTTGCAGGGTTTTAGCCCCCTCCAGGGGTTAGCTCACCCCCTACGGGTGACAACTTTTTATACCTTGTTAAGGACACCATTCTGCACATATAATGTGAAATTCAGCTTAATACCATTTTTTTCCAGGTTTGGTCAAAAAATGAGCTTATTTCCCTATACTAGTTGGAAGAATTGAAAAGAAAATATTTAATCCTTGAAGCCCTGAGAATATTCACGAAAATGAGCCTAGTTGTGAAAAATTTGGAAATGTCAAAAAATATAGCTTCGGCCAATGTGACAGTTCATAAAGACCGAAAACATATTTACCTGCCAATTTTTTGAAAATTTAGGAGTTTTGACTTTTTTTTTCATTTGTTCGAAAAAGTACTAAATTTTGTGTATGTTTATAAACTTTGTAATTTTTTCAATTGGAAGCAAAATATGCTTTATTTTCAACACACAGGAGTTTCCAAAGTATCATCACATTGCTTCGAACTAACTTCATTCATTTTGATTTTTTTACCTCTAAATAATTCATACATGTAATACAAGAATTGGTAAATATTATGTTTCCCGAGTCCTTGAGAGTCCAAATCAAACCCAATATTACACACATAACCAATAAACTGTCATTTATTATACTCATTTTTAATAACACACTATATTTGGATCACTAAATCTTCAAAAAATGTGCAGCCTAAAATTTTTTCAGTTACAAAATGTAACTTTTCGATTGAAAAACATTTTTCGTACCTATTTTGAAAACTTTTAACTTCATTTTGACGAATGCTCCCATTAATTTTGAGGGCGATAAATTTCTTCATATTTCTGGAGGTTATGTAACAGTTATTTTTCCTTTACTCTTTTTGTCTTTTTAAGTTTCAAAAAAAAAAAAAAAAAAAGATTAATTAAAATTGAAATTTAACCCTCCTTAGCGTATGCATCAATAACAGTGGGGTAAATAATTGATGGGGTTTGAGGTTCAAATCCTCCAACAATGTTTTGCCTATCTATAATATACAGACATGGAATATGCATAATAATATGCTAATGATGCAATGAAATTTTCGAGACGCGATAAATAATTAAAACTTCAAACAAATAGAATAAATTCGAATGTTTACTATATTTTATTCAAAATTCTTATCGTTTTAGGATACATATTATATCGTCTGAATAAATTTCTATAGCAAGGATTTTTTTAGATTGTTAGTGGTACAAATTTCAAATGAAGACATCAGGTATGCGTATCTATAATAATTATGCTTTATTTCATTCTAAAATTTGAAAGTTGACCCTCCACAGTTTTTAAGAACGGACTATTTACGCCTTTGCTGCATAAGGTACAATTTCAAAGTTCTACATTAAATGGCTTACTATATTACGGTTACGGTACGACTTGGGAGCATTAATAAATGAAATATATTATTATAATTAATCTACTGTCTTAACGTAAGTTGAAGTCTTTAACATGTGCTACATAGAGAATACTCGTGGTAGAAACGAAGCTACTCTGTTACCCAGGTCCATTACGTCGGCCCCCCCAAGTGCGAATTGAGAGTTGAAAATTTGTGTACAGGTTGTGCTCGGGTTGTGCCGCGTTGTGCCGTCAATCATTCGCATTGTGCTCCCCCCCTTTCCGAGAACGTAACGGGGGGGCTGGTGAAATGCGAGCCCCCCCAAGTGCGAATTGAGAGTTGAAATTTTGTGTACAGGTTGTGCTCGGGTTGTGCCGCGTTGTGCCGTCAATCATTCACATTGTGCTCCCCCCCTTTCCGAGAACGTAACGGGGGGCTGGTGAAATGCGAGCCCCCCAAGTGCGAATTGAGAGTTGAAATTTTGTATACAGGTTGTGCTCGGGTTGTGCCGCGTTGTGCCGTCAATCATTCGCATTGTGCTCCCCCCCCGCCCTTTCTGAGAACGTAATGGGGAGCTGGTGAAATGCGAGCCGACCCAAGTGCGAATTGAGTGCTGAAACTTTGCATACAAGTTGTGCTCACGTTGTGCTACGTTGTGCCGTCATTAGTTTACATTGTGCTCCCCCCCTTCCTGAGAACGTAATGAGGAGCCGGTGAAATGTGAGCCCCCCAAGTGCGAATTGAGAGTTGAAATTTTTGTATAGGTTGTGCTCGGTTGTGCCGCGTTGTGCCGTCAATTATTCGCATTGTGCTCCCCCCTTCCTGAGAACGTAATGGGGAGCTGGTGAAATGTGAGCCCCCCAAGTGCGAATTGAGAGTTGAAATTTTTGTATAGGTTGTGCTCGGGTTGTGCCGCGTTGTGCCGTCATAATTCGCATTGTGCTCCCCCCCCTTTCTGAGAACGTAATGGGGAGCTGGTGAAATGCGAGCCCCCCAAGTGCGAATTGAGAGTTGAAATTTGTGTACAGGTTGTGCTCGGGTTGTGCCGCGTTGTGCCGTCACTAATTCACATTGTGCTCCCCCCTTTCCGAGAACGTAACGGGGGGCTGGTGAAATGCGAGCCCCCCAAGTGCGAATTGAGAGTTGAAATTTTGTATACAGGTTGTGCTCGGGTTGTGCCGCGTTGTGCCGTCAATCATTCGCATTGTGCTCCCCCCCGCCCTTTCTGAGAACGTAATGGGAGCTGGTGAAATGCGAGCCCCCAAGTGCGAATTGAGTGCTGAAACTTTGCATACAAGTTGTGCTCACGTTGTGCTACGTTGTGCCGTCATTAGTTTACATTGTGCTCCCCCCTTCCTGAGAACGTAATGAGGAGCCGGTGAAATGTGAGCCCCCCAAGTGCGAATTGAGAGTTGAAATTTTGTGTACAGGTTGTGCTCGGTTGTGCCACGTTGTGCCGTCAATTATTCGCATTGTGCTCCCCCCCTTCCTGAGAACGTAATGGGGAGCTGTGAAATGTGAGCCCCCCAAGTGCGAATTGAGAGTTGAAATTTTGTGTACAGGTTGTGCTCGGGTTGTGCCGCGTTGTGCCGTCAATTATTCGCATTGTGCTCCCCCCCTTCCTGAGAACGTAATGGGGAGCTGTGAAATGTGAGCCCCCCAAGTGCGAATTGAGAGTTGAAATTTTGTGTACAGGTTGTGCTCGGGTTGTGCCGCGTTGTGCCGTCAATAATTCGCATTGTGCCCCCCGCCCTTTCTGAGAACGTAATGGGGAGCTGGTGAAATGCGAGCCGACCCAAGTGCGAATTGAGTGCTGAAACTTTGCATACAAGTTGTGCTCACGTTGTGCTACGTTGTGCCGTCATTAGTTTACATTGTGCTCCCCCCTTCCTGAGAACGTAATGAGGAGCGGTGAAATGTGAGCCCCCCCAAGTGCGAATTGAGAGTTGAAATTTTGTGTACAGGTTGTGCTCGGGTTGTGCTACGTTGTGCCGTCATTAGTTTACATTGTGCTCCCCCCCTTCCTGAGAACGTAATGAGGAGCCGGTGAAATGTGAGCCCCCCAAGTGCGAATTGAGAGTTGAAATTTTGTGTATATGTTGTGCTCATGTTGTGCTACGTTGTGCCGTCATTAGTTTACATTGTGCCACTAGCCTAAGTGGTACAGAAGAGCTACTTCATTGGGGACCAGCCCCCCAAAATGTGATTGAAGAGCTATAACTTTTGAAGTGAATTATGCTCATGTTGTGCTGCGGTGTGCTACCATTACTCACCAACCTACCCCTGACCACACTCTCCCATTAAGGCGACATCGGTGGGTACTGCCCCTTCCCACAAAATGAGATTTGAGAGCTATAACTTTTGTAGTGAATTGTGCTAACGTTGTGCTGTCTTGTGCCTTCATTTTTTAGCAAACTACCGCCAAACCCCACCTCCTTCCCATAAACGTAACCACATATCATTGGAACATCAGCCTCCCGCAATGTGATTCAAGACTTACAACTTTGGCAATGAATTGTGCTCACATTGTGCTGTGTTGTGCCATGAATACTTACCTCCCTACACTTACTTTACCTATAAGGTGTTTTTGTAATGGGCCGGCCCCTAAAAATGCAAGTTTGAATTTTGAAAGTTGGTTGGTGCATTGTACTCATATTGTGCTGCTTTGTGCTGTTAGTATTTTACATTGTGCTATAATTCTAAGGTATTTATAGACCCCTATAAGGGGCCAGCCCTCCAAATGAGGATTCAAGAGTGCAAACATGGGTAGTAAGTTGGGCTCACATTGTGCTGCGTTGTGCTTATCGTATTTTACATTGTGCTACTATCTTAAGGTATTTATAGACCTCTATAAGGGACCAGCCCCCAACATATAAGTTTGATAGTTGATACTCGCATAGTAAATTGTGCTCACGTTGTGTTGATAGTATTTTACATTGTGCTATAATTCTAAGGTATTTATAGACCTCTATAAGGGGCCAGCCCCCCAAATGAGGGTTGAAGAGTGCAAACATGGGTAGTAAATTGTGCTTTTGTTGTGCTCATAGTATTGTACATTGTGCTATAATTCTAAGGTATTTATACTGTGTTTACTTTTGTTCAAAAATTTTCAAATAAATTCTTATGCGGGGGATATTTGTTATGCTATTTATGTAAAACGTGCGCGCAACTGATTTACTACACACCAGCGCAAAAACTTATAAGAACTAATTTATACCTATAATTCTAAAATAACGTAACTTAAAACTGTAGGTTGATTTATAATCTTCTAATTGGTTTTATAATATAATTTGATAAGAAAGTGGAATGAAAGACAATTCTATAGACTTTTAATATTGATCTCAACATTATGTAAAACGACTTTTTCAACAGAATTTTGCGTTGATGTGTAAGGAATTAATTACACTTACGGTATAAAGGTCGATGGTGTGACACAACATAAGGTGCGGGGATAATGTTCGCATTCCTGATATACTCAACACATACGGAAGTGTTGCGAATACGTTAAAATGAAAATACTCAAAATTTTCCGCGGTAACATAGGGTTATGAAAATTGTATCTTAAAGAAAATTTCACAAGCTTTCTAATGATACATAAATTCATTAATTTTATGCAAATATTTTCAACATAAATGTCGTTTAAAGCCGAAAGATGCGTAGGCCTCAAACTTTACATCTATGTTACTCAAAACTTTCTTTGGTAACTTTAAGTTTTGAAAACATGATCTTATAAGAAATATGATGAGCTTTCTAATGGAATTAAAAAAATGAATTTTTAGAAATATTTCTTACATTCAGTCCTTTTCAATGTAAAATAGCCATAATAATTAAAAAATTTAAAACATATGGGCATAATTATTTGAAATTTGTAAGGTTTAATTTTTAGCACAATGTGAGCACAATTTACTACCCATGTTTGCACTCTTGAATCCTCATTTGGGAGGCAGGCCCCTTATAGAGGTCTACAAATACCTTAGAATTATAGCACAATGTAAAATACTATGAGCACAACGCAGCACAATTTACTGCGCGAGTATCAACTATCCAACTTGTATGTGGGGGCTGGCCCCTTATAGAGGTCTATAAATACCTTAGGATAGTAGCACAATGTAAAATACTATGAGCACAACGCAGCACAACGTGAGCACAATTTACTACCCATGTTTGCACTCTTCAACCCTCATTTGGGGGGCTGGCCCCTTATAGAGGTCTATAAATACCTTAGAATTATAGCACAATGTAAAATACTATCAACACAACGTGAGCACAATTTACTATGCGAGTATCAACTATCAAACTTATATGTTGGGGGCTGGTCCCTTATAGAGGTCTATAAATACCTTAAGATAGTAGCACAATGTAAAATACGATAAGCACAACGCAGCACAATGTGAGCACAATTTACTACCCATGTTTGCACTCTTGAATCCTCATTTGGAGGGCTGGCCCCTTATAGGGGTCTATAAATACCTTAGAATTATAGCACAATGTAAAATACTAACAGCACAAAGCAGCACAATATGAGCACAATGCACCAACCATGTTGGAATATTCAAACTTGCATTTTTAGGGGTCGGCACTTTATGGAGGTCTTTAAAGACCTTTCAGGTAAAGTAAGTGTAGGGAGGTAAGTATTCAAGGCACAACACAGCACAATGTGAGCATAATTCATTGCCAAAGTTGTAAGTCTTGAATAGCATTGCGGGCGGGTGATGTACAAATGATATGTGGTTATGTTTATGGGAGGGGGAGGGGTGGGATTTGGCGGTAGTTCGCTAAAAAATGACAGCACAAAGCAGCACAATATGAGCACAATGCACCAACCATGTTGGAATATTCAAACTTGCATTTTTAGGGGTCGGCCCTTTGTGGAGGTCTTTAAAAACCTTTCAGGTAAAGTAAGTGTAGGGAGGTAAGTATTCAAGGCACAACACACCACAATGTGAGCATAATTCATTGCCAAAGTTGTAAGTCTTGAATCGCATTGCGGGCGGGTGATGTACAAATGATATGTGGTTATGTTTACGGGAGGGAGAGGGGGTGGGATTTGGCGGTAGTTCGCTAAAAAATGACGGCACAAGGCAGCACAATGTTAGCACAATTTGTATGCAAAGTTTCAGCACTCAATTCGCACTTGGGAGAGCTCGCATTTCACCAGCTCCTTCATTACATTCTCAGAAAGGGGGGGGGGCACAATGTAAATTAATGACGGCACAACGTGGCACAACCCGAGCACAACCTGTACACAAAATTTCAACTCTCAATTCGCACTTGGGGGCACACATTTCACCGGCTCCTCATTACGTTCTCAGGAAGGGGGGGAGCACAATGTAAACTAATGACGGCACAACGTAGCACAACGTGAGCACAACTTGTATGCAAAGTTTCAGCACTCAATTCGCACTTGGGGGCTCGCATTTCACCAGCTCCCTATTACGTTCTCAGAAAGGGCGGGGGGAGCACAATGCGAATGATTGACGGCACAACGCGGCACAACCCGAGCACAACCTGTATACAAAATTTCAACTCTCAATTCGCACTTGGGGGGCTCGCATTTCACCAGCCCCCCGTTACGTTCTCGGAAAGGGGGGAGCACAATGTGAATTAGTGACGGCACAACGCGGCACAACCCGAGCACAACCTGTACACAAAATTTCAACTCTCAATTCGCACTTGGGGGGCTCGCATTTCACCAGCTCCCCATTACGTTCTCAGAAAGGGCGGGGGGAGCACAATGCGAATTACTGACGGCACAACGCGGCACAACCCGAGCACAACCTATACAAGAAATTTCAACTCTCAATTCGCACTTGGGGGGGCTCACATTACAGCAGCTCCCCATTACGTTCTCAGGAAGGGGGGAGCACAATGCGAATAATTGACGGCACAACGCGGCACAACCCGAGCACAACCTATACAAAAATTTCAACTCTCAATTCGCACTTGGGGGGCTCACATTTCACCGGCTCCTCATTACGTTCTCAGGAAGGGGGGGAGCACAATGTAAACTAATGACGGCACAACGTAGCACAACGTGAGCACAACTTGTATGCAAAGTTTCAGCAATCAATTTGCACTTGGGTCGGCTCGCATTTCACCAGCTCCCTATTACGTTCTCAGAAAGGGCGGGGGGGGGAGCACAATGCGAATGATTGACGGCACAACGCGGCACAACCCGAGCACAACCTATACAAGAAATTTCAACTCTCAATTCGCACTTGGGGGGGCTCACATTACAGCAGCTCCACCATTACGTTCTCAGGAAGGGGGGAGCACAATGCGAATAATTGACGGCACAACGCGGCACAACCCGAGCACAACCTATACAAAAATTTCAACTCTCAATTCGCACTTGGGGGGCTCACATTTCACCGGCTCCTCATTACGTTCTCAGGAAGGGGGGGAGCACAATGTAAACTAATGACGGCACAACGTAGCACAACGTGAGCACAACTTGTATGCAAAGTTTCAGCACTCAATTCGCACTTGGGTCGGCTCGCATTTCACCAGCTCCCTATTACGTTCTCAGAAAGGGCGGGGGGGGGGAGCACAATGCGAATGATTGACGGCACAACGCGGCACAACCCGAGCACAACCTGTATACAAAATTTCAACTCTCAATTCGCACTTGGGGGGGCTCGCATTTCACCAGCCCCCCCGTTACGTTCTCGGAAAGGGGGGAGCACAATGTGAATGATTGACGGCACAACGCGGCACAACCCGAGCACAACCTGTACACAAAATTTCAACTCTCAATTCGCACTTGGGGGGGCTCGCATTTCACCAGCCCCCCCGTTACGTTCTCGGAAAGGGGGGAGCACAATGCGAATGATTGACGGCACAACGCGGCACAACCCGAGCACAACCTGTACACAAATTTTCAACTCTCAATTCGCACTTGGGGGGGCCGACGTAATGGACCTCTGTTACCCAGTACCTACGTGATGGAAATTAGACGATAGCGGAACATTGTAGCGCCATACAGGTATCGAAGTTACACCCATCATGAACGAATTCATTCCGTGGTAGCAATTTCTGAACGATATTACGTCGTAATTTTTGGTGTGAAGTCTTGCCATAAGTATGGCTAAATCGTTGGCTTCCGAGCCACTATTCATGAAATATACAACCTGTCGATAGAAATTTAAATGTCATAACCGAAACTGATATGAGTTCGATATATCCGAGTTTTCGTCAAATTTACTTTCAGAGGATCTGGCAATGTTGCACTTAACGCTTTCGCATATTCATGTAACTTTGGATGCTGATAGACGTTTGCGATGTGCCATAAATTGTTTATTTGTTTCTCCGCTGCTTTCATCACTTTGCTGTAATGTGAAAATTTGTATTACCTATATTTGTAGTAATTGGATGTTTCGAAATTCTACTTCGATCAATTGAGAATGACATATCAAAGTATTCGATTACAAGTATGGTGCATCTACCTTTACCTAGTTATATGTATATTTTCAACGTACGTACGTAAGCGTACTTATTGGCCCGTTGGGTAGTGGGTACTTACGGATGACAGTGACCAACGCTAACGGTAGCTATTCCGCCAAACATATCCAGGTATCGTTTTCCCTGATGATCGAAAAGCCATTGCATTTTCCCTTGGTGCAGCAGAAGCGGATTCCTATAATACTGATGGTATGATTTGATGAGGTTTTCATTCTTTATCTTTTGAATTTCTTGGTAATTTGGACCCTGTGTATGCCAAAAAGGACACAATTTAAAAGCATGCTGTATGGTGTATCACTACATACAACATACCTATCCGAATACGCAGAATATGGTATGGTATGTTTTTACATAGTTATTCTGATCGTCAGAGTCGCATTAAGCTAACGTGTGGCAGGCTGGGGGTACTAAAGTTTTTAATTTTCGCAATTTTTGTACCATAATCTCTCAACTCCACTTTATTTTCTCATCATAATATTCTTACTTCTTGTTCAGAATTTTTAATGAATTATTTTTTATTATTTTTATTAAAAATTTTTGCTGCTGTTTTTCAATTCAGAATTTTTAAATTTATTGCATAAATAATGTGATTTTTTTTTTTGTAAAACTCATACGTGCGAAACTTGAAAAAATTTGTAGTTTTTATTATTCTTGGAAAATTTTTGATTTTTCCCAACTTCCCGGAAATTTTTGTTCTTCAAAATTATGTATTCAAAAAATCAGTTGAAAATCCCTTTTTTTTTCAAACTTTATATTTTTTCAAGTCTTTAATTATTTACAATAAATATAATACCAAAGTGCTAACCACCATAATCATAATTTATGTACTTTTTTAATTGCCAGTTTTTTTTGTTCTTTATTAAAAAAAAAAAAAAAAAAAAAAAAAAAAAAAAAAATAGGGAAGTAATGTATTTCAATAACATTTTAAATATATTTTAATGCGTCAAGTTATGACATAGTTAAAAAACACCCTGAACAGCGAGGCGAGAGATACAGCCCTCTTAAACCACCTTTAATCCGGTACATTTACACCATACTATCGGCACGTTTAAGTATAAGTACATCTACATCTACATGTATGTATTTATTAAAAAAGTTACCTCGTAATGATTTGGAGAATAGTTACATTCTGGCATGCGTGGAGTTTTCGTAGATGTGGAATATAGCTTTTTGCTTTTTTTGAATTTAAACGTAGCTACAACTAGAATTCTATCTATTATTTTAAAATGCAAATTCTTAGGTTAGTAATCAAGCAGTATGAGGTATTTACGCAAATGATAACAAAAAATACGGCATTCTTACCTTTCTTCATGTTCTTAAGCTATAATTTGTCACTTAATTCGAAATACCTATTCGAAATAAAATGTTGTTCTACCTAGGTATGCTTAATTCAGGTATACATGTAGGTACACTGTGTAAATGAATGATATTTTCAGAAAAATTTCATTTTGAATGTTCACACGTGAAAGGATCAACTATAGGTATGTACGCACGTAACGTTGGAAGTTGATAAAACTTTTTTACCTACGTACAAGTTCTAATGTACATGTGAGATTTCATTCTTTCATTAGAATCCGCTCGTGCTATGATAACACTATGAGCGAACGAAGCATTATTTTTAGCTGAGTTTTTAATAAAAACGATAGCTATTACAGCCTACCTGATTTGGGAAGGGAAGGTCGGGGGAGGGTAGGGTCTTCAAATCTTTGCGTTTCAAACCATTTGTAATCATCTGGCAAATGTCCAACTTTTTGGTAGGTATATATATATAGATTTATCTATGGATAAAGTGGCATCATTTTTCGTCGTCTACAGGTAAAGTGGCATCTTATTTACAAAGTGGCATCTTTTTTTTGATGCCACTTTACCATCACATTGCTCATCGATTCAGCTATGTGTCATGACGTCACTGGTGTGGTTATTTAGTTGATGCCACTTTACCACTAATATTCTATTTTTCATACAAAAAAATTTTTTTCGGTCTACGGTCGTAGTAGCCTCATTTTTTTGATGTTTACAGGTAAAGTGGCATCATTTTAAAAATTTGTTTCCAAGAAAACCTATGAAATTATACATTCCGTTCGCCACTGTGGTGTCGTTAACGTGACATTAGATGCACTTCTGAGGAATGTGCAGAGTGATGCCACTTTGACCATAAATCACTATATATATATATATATAGTTGTTAATGTATTATTGCGAGATCCGTTATATACACAGTGATTGCGAGATCCGATTTGAGATTTTGCCAGATTTGTGATTAGGATGACGAATACAGTTTTTTGGTGCAAAAATTTTCAAAAAAAGAGCATGTGAACATGAAAAGTTTAAATTATGTATGATGCGCGCTTTTCAAAAATGTTGATGAACAGCAAAAAAAATAAAGGCTCATTAGACGCCCAAGTAACCATTTGAATCAACGCCGGATCTCTCTCTGCGCTGTTGCTATAGAGGCGAGTAGAAAATCGAGCGGATCTCGCTTTCACTGTAAAACATATAAGAAATATATAAAATATATCCATACGTAAATCATATAGCTGAACCGAGATCCGGCTGAGAACTTGCCTACACGATGTACTAGACCTCGCAAACAACGTGTGCTATGTAAAACGTTGCGAGATCCGGCAAAGGGATCTCATGATCTCGCAATAACCGTGTATACATAGAAATGATCTCGGTTTATATGGTTTTTATATGTATAGATATAGTTTTAGTCATAGTGCTGCCCGTTTTAAGCATACGAAGTCATTGTGATGCCCGTTTTTAACGTTATGGTGCCCAAATTGGGCACCACAAGGTTTTTAAGCTAAAAACTATCAGAAAATGATCGTCTCACCCCTCTGGGTCCACAGCTGAAGTTTTAGAGGTGGGCACCACAATGACTATATTTATATATTAAAAATTAAAACCCTTATAAATACTGGAGTTTATGGTATATATACCTTGTGGTGTCCGATATGGAATCCTTGAAAGACACTTTCTTTGTGGTACCCGGCATATGGCTGGGCGCCTCATAGTTCAAAATATACAAGGGCATCACAAGATATTGAATACGTATATTCATATATATATTTTTTTCTCCTACGCGTAGCGCCGGCGAGTATTTATAAAATTCGCTCAAAATTTGGTGAGGAACTCTTCTTGAAAATGCGCAGAAGTGCTTTTTTTGTTTTTTCGAAAAATTTCAAAATGGCGGATCACTCAAATTTTGAGGGGGCTGGAGAAGGGGTAAATAGCTCAAATTTTTCGTTTTTGATTTCATATGAAAGAGTGAGTCACGGATACTAACATATCCAAATTTCAGCTTCCTAAGTGCATATTGAGAGGAGTTAAATCAAAACACGGCTTTTTGAGGAAGTTTTGAGTCATGAAATTTCTTGAATCTTCCATATCTCCCCACCAAATCAAGTTAAAGAGGTCAAATTTTGTGTGTGAGGTTAGTTGGTGACCACAATATGACCTCTTGAATTTGGATCAAAATGGATCAAAATGGCGGATTATCAAAATTTTGAGTAGAGCTTGAGGAGCCTCAAGTTGGTAAAAATGTAATTAATATGAATTCATATGGTTATTGGGGATAAGTTGTATACTATATCCCGAATTCACTTCCATACATGATGTTGGAGGGGGAAGGCGGGGTTATCAACCTAAAATAGTGGTGGGGTACAGGAGGGTCGAAAATTTTTTATTGCTGTGTCATATGATAAAATGAGCCCAAGTGACAAACGTATTTTGATTTTAGCTTCCTCAGTGATTTTGGAGGGGAGTTAGAGCAAAAAACGGCTTTTGGAGGGGAAATTGCTGCAGGAAATTTCATGAATCTTCCATATCTCATCACCAAATCGGCCTAGAATGGTCAAACTTTGTGTGTAGGATTAGTTTGTGACTAGAATATAACCTCTTAAATTTGAGTCAAAATGGATCCAAAATGGCGGATTATCAAGATTTGAAGATAATTTGAGCACCCTCAAATAGTTATAATTTGAGAAATATGTGTTCGCATGATTATTTCATGGCAAGAAATACTACATTTGTGCCAAATTGAACTTCTTAAGTGTTTTTGGAAAGGATAGGGTAGGGGTTTTCAGACTTGGTATTGGGTGTGGCCTGTAGTCATGAACGGTTAAGCAAGGTTATTAGTAAATCAAAACAAGCTCCAATTAAAAACTCAGCTCCAGTAATGCGGCATGGCTGCTTACGTTTTTTTATCTTATAATACGCGTACTGTACCGAGCTTTATTCTGTGTAAAATTGAACTACATACATACGCATATCGATTACTACAGAATCGGAAAAATATAGGTAATTATGTTTATTAAGCCTATATGGACCTAGTGCCTGTCCACGGATATTCGTGGTAGTGACATAACGATATTATGAATTAATTCTCGTTATTATTTTTATTGTTGTACTTAGATACCTACCTAGGTACTTCTTGGTAGTACGATTTTTTAACTATCAGTTCTTCTGAGTTAATAATGATTTCGAACAAAAAATTGAATTGTAAGTATAATTATATTGGGTGAAAAATGAACTCATTTCATATTTTTTTGGTAACATAACAGAGATATATGAGCAAACGCGTATTAATTTTATACAGGTACTATGCATATTTTTTTTGTGTAGGAAGAATTAGAATTTTTGAATTTTCTATCATTCGATGTGCCTAAATAAGTGTATATCTAAACATGTATTCACTACCCATCCACCGTTGACAGAAAGCTAATTATTTTACTCGTGATCGTATGGCCGATGCATAAAAATGACATAAAAATGAAATTACCTAAAACATACGGATCTTTAACACTTTTATGTATGTATATTAATCATAGTGGTTAGTAAATAAATTTATTTTATTTTAATTATTCTGACCTCTGAGGTTATCGCTATTATCATGTTTCACGGTATAGATGAAAACGCCAAGTTAATTTCATATTATATAATTGTAATTATATGTATAAATCGGTATATAAATCATCATCAGCACTAATGATTTATCTGACTATATCATTAGATATCATTCGTAAAATTTTGATAAAAGCATGATTTATGAAATTTACTCAAATTATTAAGCATCCACGTATGTAATATGTTCATACGAAATGAAATGATTTTTTTGGCTGTTTCACGTTATCGCGCTCGGAAAATTGTAATAAAAAACTGCAAGGTTAATTCGAAATTTTGCGTTCAACTTATATTGGATTCCTTAAATAGCTTTATAATAAGGCAAAGGGAAGGAGTAATCGTTGTTTTGTTTTCTTTCTAAGCGTACCCGTCGTGGGTTCACGTCCGATGAAAATTATAAAGTCGTTGTAAATACGTGAAAAAGTTTAAGCCGAATGGATTTAAAAAATTGGTATATTGATGGAAAATGTGGTATTTTATGATTTTTTTTTTGTGCCCAACATACGTATACGCTACGACGCTACGTAGTACTTGCGTAGGGCAGTTACACGTTTCGATTAATGAAGCCAATCTGAGACACGCTGAGTGGTGTTTCCATCGGGTTGCATGGCGTGTGGCGAATCGGTTTTGTCGATTTATGACACTTGAATGCGAATTTCAGTTCCAACCAAAATGCTTCCGATAAGGTAATCTGTAAAAAGTGGTAATACAAATTACGCCATTAATACGTCTTTCGAACACGCGGAAACCGGAATGATTTCGTTTTACTCGTAATTTAATATATACTGCTATGAAGTCACCTTTTCTTTCACTGCTACTTTGCGAACGTTCCATAAGAATTCCAAAATGGCCACGAGGAAAGCAAAAATACAACCCAATATCAGAAGTAGAAACACGCCTCCGACGTTTGCAATGCCGAGTTTATCTTTATCCTCTTCGTCTACAACAGGTACCTAAATAGGGAGAAATGGAGTCCTGCTGTTAAATCTTTAAATTTAAGGACAAATTCAAACATAATTCAGGTGTAACATATTTCTGCTGATTAATTCAATTTCTTGCGACCTAAATTATCATTTCATGTTGAACTTGCGAGACAATTTGTTAGACAGGTTGCAGATTATCCTATAGAGGATAGATATCCAAATTTTTGCTTTTTGAATTTTTTACAATTTTAATTTGATTTAAAAAAAAAAAAATGAAACAAGGGAGCCGAAAATGATGATTTTAGTCCCAGAGCAAATTCTGGCTCTTCGTGGTTCTGATTTTTCATAACTTATCAAGTATAAGCATTAATATCGTCTATAAATCAGCCCCTTAATATCTGTAGTTGCAATGTATTTTCATCATATCCAATATTATTCGTGCAATAAAAAATTGTTTACAATACACTCGTCACTCGGGCTATTACTTTTTTAACTTGCGCAAATTATATTCGTTAAATACTTAATAATAAATTTCCTATTTTTGTTTTTGTTTTACGTCCACCAATTTAATCGGTCGCCCCCATCTATAAAGTATTACAGTATATGTAAGTGTATAGTATACTTTATACTGTGTTGCGTACACTTTTATCGTTAAAATTATCATTACTTCTGTTGCTAGTAGTATCTAGCGAGTGATAAGTTTTTGAAAAAAATTTTATTCTGCATCCTGATGTGGTAGAAAAATATATAAAAAGTATCTATACAGGGTGTTCAGTAAAGCACGAACGCAGTATCTTAAGTTACACTCATGTATGGTGGCTTATCTGACCAAAAATTTGAAAGGGTTGAGATATGCAAAATTGCAAAAAAAAATTTCATTAAAACATTTATTCAACGTTGAAAATGTATATCTCGTGAACTATAAATGGTAGAAATTGTGAGGTTTGTGTCAAAATGTGAAGTACACAATGTAGTTTTATTTATAAAAGTAATGATAAATTGTAGAGGAGATACATGGCAATGAATACTGAAAAATATGGTGAAAAATCAGTAAATTTTTCCATTTTTATGAATAACTTTTTTGAGAGATTTGCGCTTCCTATATAGCTTGGGTATTGAAAGAAAAATAAGATAAAAGTACAAATTTTACGATTTCTCATGAAAATAAATTTTAAAAATTTTTACATCTCGAACTAAAGGTGATAAAAATCGGTAAATTTTTTTATTTGTTGTGATAAACTTTTAACCCTCTGATGGCATACATAAAAGTAATTTAAATTAGAAAATAAAAATTGTGCCGAGTCATTCAAGAAATTGAAATATAATATGGTATTGTGCTCGTTGAAATGCAGAATTTCATTTGAAAAAATTGCATAATATCAAAATTGAAGGGGCAGCATACATATGATAAAATAGAACAATTTTTGAAAATTTATAGTTCCTTCAATATTGAAGATAGGCAATTTGTTCTTCTATGTTTTTTCTTGCAAATCGTTCGAACTACAACATGGCATGGTTTTATTTTCAATTTTTGCGACCTGAAAAATCCAATAAATAATTTACATAAAAATTCAGAAGTAAATCTGCCCCTTCAAAAATTGCTATATGCAACAAACACAGATGCCCAAATTGAAGAAATTGTGATAACGTTCAACTATGAAGGGTACACAGGGATGAGTAACCGGTTACGCCGGAGCGCAGCGAGGTTGTATTACCGATGGGTGAAATTCACCCATGTGTGCCAATTAAGGGTTAAGATCGCATTATTACGGGCCTTCTAAAAAAATTTTTTGGTAATTGTGAATGTATCGTGCAGTAGTGTAACTTGACATTCCTTTTGGGAAAGACAGAAATCATGGAAAAAAAATTTACGCGGCCGTTGTGAGGGGAGGGTTAAGGATAAAATCCTTCAGGTAAGGAAAATAAAACACTCGAATAGTCGATCTCGATACAAATTAAGATCTCAAATACTTTCCGATTCGAAATAAAAAATTAATTTTCGAAGGGTCTCCGGGGGGGGGGGCGGGGTAAGCGTTTCGTACCCAAAATCCCCTCGTATTTACGACACTGGTATTATGCATAGGTACACTGTGGAAGGTACTCGCTTCTCAGATAACTTGGATATTAAGAAGAAAAAAAAAAGAACTGAAAAAATATCAATTTTTCAAATTTTCATTCTTTTCTAAATATTCAGTCTATTTGAGAAGAGCTCTCCGTTACATGTTGCGTTGAATATATTCGCAATTACCAAAAAATTTTTCAACAAGGTTCTTGCAGAAGTAATTTCGAAAGTAATTAAATTAAAACGAGGAATTTACCGATTTTCCACGATGTTTTCATCACTTATTTCCTGATATCTCGCCCTCTATATTATTACATTTTATGATTCATACTTTGTCACAATCCTACCGTTCACAGTTCAAGAGATACTGTTAATTTTCAGTGTTGAATAATTTTTTCGATTAAATTGTTTTGCATCTTCGCATATTTCAGCCCCTTCAAATTTTCGATCAGGCATACCACTATACATATATGTAAGTTCAGTTGCTGCGTTCGTAGCTTGCGGGTGGGGTGTGCACGAAACGGAATACGCTGTATATGTATAGTTGTTAGTTGGGTATTTGAGTTGGACGTATGTTATAGCTTGGGACAGTACCTCGCAGTCCTTCTTATCGACGTTGCTGTTCCACCATTTTGTTTTAATTTCTTCCAATTTTGAATTTTCTTTCAACGCCAAAATGGCAGTAGTTAAAGCATCTCTGTAAACGGAGCCTAGATAGAATGTTTTTAACATTTATTTTCATACCGAATGCGCAATTTTATTGTTCATGCTACATATGAATATCGAGTATACATATTAGGTAGGTACCATACCTACATTTATGTCAAGTATTGTGGGTCCACTATAACGTGGGTCGTCGCCTCGTTAGCAGGGTAGGCAAAAAGCGTCGCAGGTTTGCTCCGTTTTTCTGTTATCAGCGCTTACTATGTATTATAGGGCACTGCTTTTAGTCTGTTTTGTCAGCCAGGCGGATGACCCAAGTTTAAGTTGACGCACAATGCTTATAAGTTATAAGCGTAGTGAATGATGGAATTTACCCATTGGCACGGCGATACCGTAGAATTTGGAATCGAGTAGGCCTCCGATTTGCGTTAAACCACATTGCGTATTTATTTGGTACTCGATAGAAGACGATTCCATGAAAAAGGCGTATTTATGTTTAGATTTCATGACCCTTTCGACACCTTTCTCGTTGCTGTCCGTGAAAACGGACGGTTTTGCTGATTCCATCGTTGCCCACATGCGTTGGTATAAGCTGTCGTTGGAATTCTACGAAAACAATTCATTAAGCGGGTACATGATTAAATTGTATCGTGTATTACACACGAATACGAGTTGGCAAAAAATTCAACACAGACTCGAAAGAAATCTGAAGTAGCTCCTTTTTGTAGACATCCATATTTGACTTTATCTTGGTTCGCTAAATCTTCGACATTTTTGATCGGCGACTCCATCCTTTGCGTGGTTAAAAACGCCGCTAAATTGGCCGTATAAGTGGACGTAATAATCAGCGTAAAAAACCACCACATACTTGCCGTTAAGCGAGCTGAAACACCCCTGAAATTTTCAACATACCACATAAATATCGTAATCATTTAAACGAATCGTATCGTATGGTACAGTATAGTATAGTATAGTCGTACTTGGGCAAGATATCGCATCCTTGCTGCAAAAGAGTTCCTAAACCGAACCAAAGACAATTTTTCAAATCCCAAGCATTTTCGAATTCTTCTGGTTCTTCTTCGCATGGATGAGCACCTTCCCATTCGTAGGGAGAGCATCTGCGTGCAATAAGTTGGTAAATTATATATTATGACAAAGGTTATGAGCGCAATGGCACTATTCCAGGCAGATTTTACTATACCTTGCTATTATATATTTTACGATCGAAAGGGCCAAATACGCTGTTACCACGTAAATCCATACAGCGTAGTGAAACGGGTCCAAGAATGAAAAGTAACTGGTTTCTTTAGCCGGGCTCTCGGTGTATAAAATACTTATGCCTAAAAGTGCAAAGGCTCGTATTCATTTCGCAATATACTGTACAGTACTATAATTATGTATTTTTCTCGAAAGAACATCAGTCATTTAAACTATAGGATAGGCTTAAATTTTTTAGCTAAACATTTACTTTTAGCTTGTATAGGTACTACATATGTACATTGCGTACATACCTAATGACATGAAAGGTGCCGTGAAATCAACTGCTTTTTTTCTTTCTGGGGTAATGGTGAAATCGCAAATGGCCAAGTCAGCTCTCTGAAATGCGCGTATGTTACGAGGGGTATAATTGAAAAATAAATTATATTAATATTTAGTATAATTATGATGATTTTTGCAACAAAAGGAAGAAAAAAAGTTGTAGTTTTACAAATGTGACGAGTGCTGTACTTTATTATGCATATTATGTACTATACCCCGTACTTGTCTATTTAACCCGAAACATCAAAACACCATTATACGTACATACCAGTTCTCTTAATTCTCCGATCAGACCCGTATAACGTCCTGTTTCTTTATTATATTCTCCAGTCTCCACATTCGCTGGTACTTCCAGTACGTAATCGAATTTTAGGAAGGCCGCCAATTCATCCAAAAGTTCTTTACAAAATCCCTGATATCGATCGTTGCCTGTTAGACTTTCATTATCCACGCGTTCCAAATAGGGTGATACCTGCAGAAAATATCGTAGACCTTTTTTTGTACGTGCCCACCATCGCTAACAAATATCCTATAGAGTTATTATAATAACTGGTCTAGGTTCTGATTGGTCATATGTTACGCGCGTAGTGACCAATCATAAGGCTAGAATGAATTAAATGTAGGTAGTTTCATTTCTACCTTCCAACAATATCGTTCAGTTTTCATGATTTGCATATACGAATGTGGTAATTTCCTACATTCCAACTTGCTGATTGGTTGTTACATGCGTGACGTATGACCAATTAGAACATAGACCAGTCATTATAAATACTCTATGTCCATTCCTTTATGGAAGATAGGTACTTCTGTTCATTTTAAGGTCATTTGATAGATGCATTCGAAATGCACTACTCACATCTGTCACAACTTTATGCGCAAATGATTAACTCAACACATACGTACTCCAAAAATAGGAATTAAAAGTTGGTAAATACTCGAAATCCAAAAGTTGGCAATTTCAAAAATTTCATATTTTATTTATGAAAATTCATCTGGCTTATTTTAAATTTTGTTTATTTGCACGATTTGCCAAATTTACCACCTTTACGCTAAAACCCCAAATTTACCAACTTTCTACAAGCAAAGGGGGAAAGCTCCCCCTCTCCCCTTTCGGTACGTCCCTGCCAATGTTGAAAAAACCTCCTACTTACGCTTATACTTTCATAGACCTTTCGTTTATTCGAAAAAATGCAGTTTTGAAACAGAAAATATTATTATTCGTATTATCTACTACGAACTTTTTACCATAGATTGAAGGTTCAGTATTTTTGAATTTGAATTCAGATTTTGATGATTTAAAAATTAAGTGAAATGTTCGCACCCAAATCTGAATCATTAACAGACGCATAATAAAATAATTAAACAATATTTCATTAAATTAATAATTTTTTTTTAAATATTATTTATTTGTAAATATAAATTTAATTTAATTCTAAATTTAATTATTTAAATAATTAAAATATTAATAAATTTGAATTTTCAGATTAATAATTTTTTTTTTTAATTAAAAACATTTATTGAATAAACAATAATTATATAATTAAAATACTTAATAATATTTTTATTAAAGAAATCTTTATTAGTCATTTTTTTTGATAAATATAATTTTTTTTTTATATGATTTTTATTATTTATTTTTTTTATTAAGTATTATTAATTATTAGAATTTTTTATGTTAATAATTTATTTTTTAATTTATTAATATATAATTTTGTTTTGATTCGTTTCCATTTTTCTTTAATTACGTAGCTGGGATCTGATATCTATATTCTATGCATTTATGTTAAATTGACTTAATATTAATAATAGGTAGTTTTTTTTTTTTTTTTTTTTTTTGGATTCGACACGATCTTAAAATAGCTTACGTGAAAAAGATATTGGAATCACTCAGTTAGTATTTAGGGGTCCCATCTTCGCTTCAACAATTCTTCATGCAGATGTTCATCCAAATTTGAAAATTTTTCTCGACTAGTAAAATTTTAAAATTTTCAGCGATACTTGATAAGACCTTAAAATTTTGACAGATATTTAAAAATTCTTTCAAGTTCATGTTCCAAGTTCCCTACAATACTTTTAGAATTCCTATTCCCTAATTTTTCAAATTTGAGTTTATTACGCTTATGCATTATAATAATGTTCCAAGAGAAAGTGAGATACCATCCAGATTGGTTGATAGTTTTTCAAAAAAAAAGAACATTTTTTGTTGAATTTCAATGTATAAGCGCAGTAAGAATGTGTTTTTTACATATTATTCGCTATAATCCACAACCTAATGTAAATGGGACATTTATAAGCGACGATGCGCACACATCAGCACTGTTCATTTTTTTTTGGTCATTAGTGAACAAGTAAAGAAGAGGAGAAAACACTACTCACGATTTTCGATACAACACGCAAAGTTTTATTGGCTATTGATAAATTGCTTTCTTCTTGGATTTGGGATACATTTCTAGTGTGCTTTACTCCCTCCATCGGGTCCCATAATCCTAAGGTTCGATAGTCATCGTTGTGAGCTTCAATAATCTCCAACTCGAAGTATTTCCTTTTGCCATTTCGCTCGTATTCCATTTCTCCAGTTAAACCATCAAATTCGATCTTTATTTTTCAAATTTTAATTATTAACATAAGAAGCACAATAGCAAATCTTATTACGTTTTGTAAGCTATTTGTATTTCATTCACATTATTTGCATCATGAAGTATCGACTTATATATGTATACATTAGCTACTTAATACTTACGTGCTTGAGCAACACAAAGCTTATTATAACTAGTCGATTAATGATGCTTGGTGTTGATATTTTTTTATATGTTGAATATTTTATTTATTCATTTTTTAATTCTTAAATTTTGTCAACTCCTCCTTTAGTAACATTGAGAATGTAGACTTCAATGAAGTTAAAAAGTAATCTTCATAACTTAAATCTTGTCTTTTGAAAAGACCTAATTTGCCGTAAATCGAATTACAACTTACAGATTTCATTTTCTCCATTATTTCAGGTCCTAATTTCCACGTGGAAAAAGTATCATTACATTGTATCCTTTCTGTGGTGAAATTCTTCGGCATATCCTTCAGAGCTTGTGTAAATAAAATGACCGCATCTCGCATCAACGCAGTATCGGTCTACAATAAAAATATGTAAATTAGAGAATACCCAACATATTAGTCCCTCCTCTCCAAAAAAAATGACTTCATATCGAATAATAAATACTGTATATCGGTAATTAGGTATATGATGTATTACTTTGATCGTATCTGGTTTTATCGTGATGACTTTTTCATTCGATTCGAATTTCTGTTTAGTGTACCACTTGCTTAAAATTTCTTGTAAGTCTTCATTTTTTGGATTTATAAGTCTGAGAGTCGTTATGTTGGCTTGGCTTTTAAGTAAGTTCGAAGCTGGTCGAAATTGATGAAATTTAATCGTGTGGGCATCCTGTGGCAGTAAGTAATCGATTTTTGCATCCATGTAATAGAGATAGTACATTTTTATGAATTGTTGTAATCCTCAATTGAAAAAATTATGCAGGATGGATCGAAAAAAAAAACATAGTTTGGTTTTTGAGCAAATTTGGTGAGATGGTTTACTTTGAGTAGATCTCCCAAAAAAAAAATGAGCCTCCAAGATGTAAAGAAAGCAGGAGATCCCTAAAGTGCACCATCTTATGAAAAAAAATATTGGTAGCCAGTCAAAATAGTGTAAGAAACCCTTTTTAGCACTTGAAAACTGCAATTTGAGTTTTTGAATCTTCCTAGACCATCGTCACCCTTATTGGATGAAAATTCAGACTGTTGCAAGAGATGGTTCACAAACTCAAATTGCACCTTTCAAATGCTAAAAAGGATTTCTCACACCATTTTAACAGGTTAAAAAACAAAATAGCGTTTTTTTCAAAATGTTGTTCACTTTGGATACCTTCTGCTCCTCTCCCTTTCGTCTAGGAGGCTTAAAATTTTTTTGGAAAGTCTCTCACTCAAAGTAAACCATCTCACCAAATTTGGTCAAAATCCGAGATATGTTGTTTTTTTTTCGATCCACCCTAACATTATACATATTACTACACTGGCGCGTACGTAGTACGTATACGTACCAAAGATGTTAAAAAGAAGTTTTGATAAGGTCCCATTAAATCTACTTCCTTTGCTTTTTCTAGAATTTCCATGATACGTTCCGGCGCACAATGCAACATTATATGAGTTTCTGAAGAGTTTTTGATCGCTTTCAAAAACGGCCTGCAATCATAAGATACGTATGTACAATGTACATATGATTGGTACAAATTTGAGATTTCTTTCTCGTATAACGGTCGCGAAGGCTGAACATTATTTGTTCGAAACCAACGCACCCAGTCCAACCTTCATTATTTCTAGGAGTTGGCTTCGGGCAAAAAAAGTTTGCAAATGTAGTATTATTTTTATGCATATTTGTCCAAGGTTGTGCCTTTTTTTGGATATTTCTGATTCTTTTTTTATTACTAAAACTTGGATTTGAATGAAATATCACTCTTAATCTACACTTAATACATTCCTTATTTTATTATCTAACAAATTCAAAACGTAAAAGTTCCGTAACATGTTTGCCTGTTTGCAAAACTGAAGGAACTACAATCGTTTAAAAGTTGAAACTCTCAGACCGATACATGCTCTTTAATTTTTTAACGCATTTTCCCCCGGACATCATTATAAAATGTCATTTTTAAAATATTTTCTTTACGTATAACGGATAGTGTTTGAGTGTAGAACAAAAAGAGTTCAATAAATATTAATTGTCTGTCTGCAAAATTTGATGAGCTATAATGGCGTAACACTTTGAAATATCTCTTCTTTCTTCTATTTTGCTGATAGATAGAAATTTTATAGAACTTATTTTATTCCTTCTCTCAAGTTCCATCTGGTAGTTGATGAAATTTTAAACATTATTCGAATAATTGCGCGCTAACTTGTAATCTTCCACATATTCAGGCAGCTCTTTCATGACCACTATTGGTCTATCGTATGGAGAACGACCCATCTTTTCTTTCAATACTTCTTGTAAATTTATTAAACTTTCAGGCGATTCGTAAATTAGCGTAAAAGTTTCCCAGTCCATATCTTTTACAACGTCGTTGATCGCCTGGAATTGGAAATACGTAATCACTGTATGAGTATTTGAATTGTTATCCTTATCCATTAAGTAGGTATGCATTACATTAGTGTATTGTATATTATGCCTAAATTGTTAAATTTCCGAATTTGTAACCTGGTAAATTTTTTGCCCGAATTGTGAACTCTGCGACTTATATTTCTAATTTTAACGATTTCGATTTTTTTTTTTTTTTTAAGATTTCAAAATTTGTCCAGCTTACGTTTTCTAAGTGTCACGAATTAGGCAACGGAAGTAATAAGTACATATAATGAATTTCTTTAATAAAATCGTAATTTTATTCGTGAATAAGATATCGAAAGAAAGATAATATGGATGAATGGGTACTAAGTAGGCATTTTTGCTAATTAATTAATTACTTAATTAATTAAGAATACTTGACGGATTGATTCGAAAATGGAGGAATGGTAGAGTGAGCGAACATTTAGAGCTGAATAGTTTTTCGAGCCAGTAAGATGCGAGTTTGACGTGATGATGCGTGAGTTGATTTTTTTTCTCAACTTAATAGGTATTATTTTCAACAAAAGCAGATAAAACAATTTAAAATTGCAAATAATGTTGAAATTGAGAGGAGTTCGATTTTTCAGTGAGTTTTGAAAGTAGATAAAGCGTGACCTGAGAGCCTGACAAGACATCGGCTTACCTACGATTAGAATTTTATTCTACTCTGCAAATTGACTTGAAGTTTAGATGATGAGTGGAGTTGAAATTCATCACTAACTTATTACAATTTCATGTTTATTCATCTTGAGAAAGCGTGATTTATCGTGAAGGACGTTTTTCTTTTTTTTTTTTTTTGTCGACGTAATTTTTGAAGTTTGATAAAACAATTTAAATAATTTCGAAAATTAATTATATTAATGATCTCTCCAGCACAAGTCGTTTGCAAACGATTCATTCGTGAAATATCGATTTTGGGAGAGTTCTTTTAATTTTTCCAAATTTAAGTTCCCTCAAAAAACAGAATAAGTAGGTAAAGTTCGCTCTTAACATACTTTCGTATCTCTTTACAATTTAGACGTAACATACACATGTATAAGCATGTATAATTGTGAAAAAATGTATGAGATTAAGTTACGTTTGCTAAATTTGTTGATTCGGGAAACAAATTTATATAAATTTCTGACATAGTCGCAAACGAAGTATCCCATCTTGTGTCTATGTGAGGAATTTTTTTGATTGAAGTAATAGATCTCACAATATTTGTGATTTCATGATGATCCGGTCCAAAAATTGCTCCATAACCTGATGGTTCTTCCTCTAATTTTTCGCAAACTACGCATAAAGGACTTCTGTTATACCTATACCTAGTAACGGAATAAATGTATGATAACGTTTTAAATTCACCACTTACGAATTTTGCTAAGATAAAAACTATCGTAAGTCTCTAAAAAAATTACATCTCCTAAAAGACGCCATGGTGTTCTTCTTAAATCGCTATTTGCCTCTTCAATGGCCTTTATAAATACAAATCGCTCTTCATCGTCTTCCGGACCGAATAATCCTACTAACATTTTTTCAAAATGAATTTTTACGCTATATATGCATTTTATAAATTGATATAATTAGTAATTATTCATATTAGGTATGTAAAATTTAAAAAAATGATTACGTATCAACGAAAATATGCGTTAATGAAAATAATTTATTATACCTTTAAGATGGTGAAAAAAGTAAAATCTAAAGAAAAGTAAATTGAACTTACAAATTTTTATATCACGTTTTTCATTTTCTCTTTCTCTATTATACACTCCACGAGGATGCAAAATAATCATCAACATAAATAAATTATGGAAGAGAAGCAACATGGCTACGTTTCAGCGCGCATCACTCAACTATTTTTTTGCCGTCGTCTCAAACATGAATGCCTTTTTTTTTGAACAAGCGCCAAAAATAGGTGGGCGTAAAACATTTTTATTCATTTAAACACAGTAATCATTTTATTTATGCACGCTTATACGAGTTGAATGTGGCACTCGACAACTATGAGTCTATGGCATGTTATTCTTCTTTTCCAATAATATCTTCGAAATAGGACGTTGAGTATTATTGACTATAAATTTCTGCGAAAACAAAATAACAATTTTGTGTTAATTTGATGCTGGCGTGTCAAGGAATCCGAGAAACTACATTCAATAGAAAACAGTTTAATAGAATTTTATTTTCTGAACTGAGCAAAATTTATTTAAAATAATGAAAAACTTGGTTTTCTTGTTTTACCTCACACACTCGAGAAGTAAAAGTAATACAATACCCATAGATTTTATGATCATGGCATTTTGTCTGTTGATATTTTTTTTCTTAATATTAGTAAGTAAGTATATGGAACCGTAAATGAACGCTTACAAAATGATAAAGGCTTATAAACTTCAATACATGATATTGCAGTATGTATTAGGAAAAAAAAAATATTCGCGTATAATATTTGAGAAATTATACACATGAAACGTATTTTAACGGCAATAATAGAATGTAATTCATAATTATTAACAGGAAATGAAGTTGTTATACATTTCAAATTATTCAATTAGTAATCCAGATATAGGCGTGTATGTTATTTCTGCAACAAATGACTGGATAAATCAGTGGTTATATCATCTCGTTGTGAATTATCAAAACCATATTTTCGCATATCTTTCATCAGAAGATTGAAAGTAATCCACATTCTACCTTGACTTACTACGCGAGTCACTGAAACATGTGTTTTTCCCATATGCAGTTTTTTCAGGAAAAAAGAGAGAAAAAAGCCAACAAAACAAATAAATTGAAAAGTAACCTTCTCTGCCATCTCCAAATGCCAAAACTCTCGGATCTATGTACTCTGGTCTTCGACCTGTCAGCCAAGATGTCATTTGCTGTAGTAATGAACTAGATGCAGGAATGAATGTGGCTATGCTAAATATTGATTAAAAGAAAGAAAAAAACATTAATTCAATGATTTAGTTTCATCTGAAAAAACATAAGCCATCAACTTTTTTACTTTTTTGTACATTTTCCAGCGGTAATGGGTATATGGCATACTCCATATCCACGAATAACATCGTTTCCAAAAGAGTCCATACCATATATACTAAGAACTATTCGTGGCCCTGTAATTATTATTATTATTTTTTTTTAATTAGGCACGAATATGAAGCATTAATGAAGAAAAACTACCATGACTAACATCCATAGGGATTAGTGCTTTTGAAACATATCTCCAGAGGAAAATTTAAGATAAATATTTGGCGTTCATCTTGACTTTTTCTCGAAACTTGCGATATTCCTTCTTCTGTTCCCTGAAAATTGAACCAGGAAATGATTATTTTTTTTCTTTCAAAAAATTATAATTCAATTTTACGTTAACTAACTGAAATTAATTCCCAATCTGGACCATAAACAAAACTGTATTTACAGTAAATATTGTCAAATTCGGGAAAATCCGCCTTTTCTATCTGGCCTGTAATAGATATTAGAAATCCACTCTCCGGTGTAGGCAGCGCCATGAATAAAAATGAATAAAAAGCAAGTGCCGAAATTAATTCATTGATTACAATTATTGTACTTCAAATGTATCAAAAATTGAAAAATATTTGCTTAGTGGTTAGTCTTCATTTTTCCTTTGAAAAACAATAAAATAAAACATTTTCAAATCTAAATGATGTCGATTTTTCAAAATACAAAATTAACGCAAAAATATTTATCAAAAAAAAAAAAAAAAAACGAAACAAAACTTGTTGCCATAGAAACGGATTGTAAAAATAATATTATGAAATTTCACGGAACACGAGTATTTACGTCGAATTTACGAGGTTTTTACCGCTTTCTGGAATAGATAGGATTTTATATTTTCACCTATCTGAGGAATGAATGTTGCACGAATGAAACACGCCCTAAAGACAAGTTTGTTTTTTCTTTCATCGGGACTCGTGTTAATTTTTGGAAGTTCTGATTCTTCTTTCATGCAATGTGATTTTAAGTAAACGTTGAAACGTTGTAGTGTTACTATATTTCATTATTAATTAGATATTAATTATATCAAAATGGGGAAAATCATGAAAAGTGGTAAAGTTGTTCTAGTTCTAAGTGGTAGATATGCTGGTCGTAAGGCTATTGTTATGAGAACATACGATGATGGAACGGCCGATAAGCAGTATGGACACGCTTTGGTCGCCGGAATTGATCGTTATCCCAGAAAAGTAACGAAACGGATGGGTAAAGCTCAGTTGAAGAAAAGGTCCAAGATCAAGCCCTTCTTGAAAGTATTGAATTATAATCATTTAATGCCCACTCGATACTCTGTACCTGACGTGACAAATGACAAGCTGACCGTTCGAGATTTAAAGGACCCAATGAAAAGGAAGAAATATCGTTTCCAAGTTCGTGTTAAATTTGAAGAGAGATACAAATCTGGTAAAAACAAGTGGTTTTTCTCGAAACTTAGATTCTAATTCGTTAGATGTTCAAGATATAAATTGTTTTTTTTTCCTTTCATCTCTAATTTGTATCTGACCATCAATAAACGTGTTATTTTATAGTTTAGCGTTTTATTGATGAAGATTTATTCGATTTTCGAACTCGAATGGTTTATTGATTTTTTTCCAACGTTCGCGAATCATGTCGTTGGCCACAAGAACACGAGTAATCTAGTTAATGAAGTAATTAATTTGGTTCATGGAAAAACACATTCAAAAAATTTTAATCGATTATTTTTCAGATTTACAGCAATTGTAATGCAAAAGTAGGATTTAATTCATTGTTTTATATATCGGTAACAGTTTCTTGTTGATCAGCTTCAATTCTGAACGCGTAATTGTTTCCGTACATGGATCTTGAATCGGCGATTTCGCTTCTACTTCGGCTTCCATTTCTACTTAATAAACTCGTCTCACCAGATTTTTGAGCCGGTTTTACCGTAGTACACTTCAATATAAATTTCATTTCTTTAAGAAATTTTTTCTTCAAGGGTACCTGTGAAGAATGCATTCCTTCATTAATTCACGAATGCGGCTAAATTGCGATTTTGTTTTAGTTACTTACGTTATCTTGCGATGCCACATTCTTCAAATGGAAGTACACTTCAAAAAGCATCACAATAAATGCGATGATAACTCCTGCTATGAGGACCAAAAATACACCACCCACATTGTGCAGATGAAGTGTTTGAGCATCGTGTTTCTCAGCGTCCTGTGGCAAAGTAATGTTTATGTCCATGAAAACAGCCAACCAAATAGTTATTATATTCAAATTAGAGGTTTACTTGACAATTTTTGGAATATTTCTCCTTCCACCATTTCCGTTTCAGTGTACTCAGTATGCCTTTCTCTTGTAATATCAAGACACCTTTGCTGATTTCGTTGGCGTACCACGAATCTATTTTTAAATGAAAGTTGATAATGTACTAGGGTGGCACTTGAAAATTAAACTTTTGAATTTTTTTGTTCCCTACCCCATAAATATGTTTATTAGGCTTCCAAATGACCCCCAAAAAATTTTTACCCGGGGCGACTTTGGCTCAAAGATGGCGGTAAATTGTGAATTTCACGTATTTCGAACATTTTTGAAGAAGCTGCTGACGTAACAAAAAAAATTATACGAAAGAAATTGAAGTAAATTTAATTTCATATAAATTTTGTTATATACATTTTTTTGATGATATCATTGGCTTATGAGATTTATTACAGTGTATTTTTTTATTTTTTTATTTCAAGATATTACATTCTTGAAAAAGAATTAAAAATTAGTTTATGGTTAATTTTTCAAATAAAAGTTCTATATTTTGCAAATTTAGGGCCGTATGCAAGAACGATACTTAACTTAAGCAAATGCTTAAGTAGTCGAAATTGGATACTTAAAGAAATGAACGTTAAGTACTTAAGCTAACTTAAGTATCGTTCTTGCATACGGCCCAGTAATGGAAACAAACTAAGAACCCTTGGTATAAGATTGATTCGTCGAAATACACGAATTCCAAACCTATTTGGTTAGTGGGGAATCAAAATTCTTGATAAATAGAACGATTCACAAGCCGTTGAGTGTTATGCAAACAAATATATGATGTGTGTAAATTATTGTTTTTTGAGCTTTGAGTAACGAAATCTCATAAGCCAATGATATCATCAAAAAAATGTATATAACAAAATTTATATGAAATTAAATTTACTTCAATTTCTTTCGTATAATTTTTTTTGTTACGTCAGCAACTTCTTCAAAAATGTTCGAAATACGTGAAATTCACAATTCACCGCCATCTTTGAGCCAAAGTCGCCACGGGTAAAATTTTTTTGGGGAGTCATTTGGAAGCCTAATAAACATGTTTAGGGGTAGTGAGCAAAAAAATTCCAAAATTTAATTTTAGAGTGCCACCCTATAATGCACCCATTTGTACTGGTACAATGCTGTGACATGACTTACTTTTTCTCATTGCTATGCCGTAATTTTTATTGTCGAGTAAGCGGCCAACTTGGGCCAGTTCGCAGTGCTGCTCTTTTTCATATTCAATGGCCGAAGATTCCATAAAAAACGCGTATTTTCCTTTCCCTTTAAGGACCATTTCCACTCCCTGTTCATTATCGTGAGTCATGCACTCTGGATGTTCCATCATAAACTCGTAAATATTTCTGTATTCGGGGATTTTGGAATCCTGCGTTTTATTAATTATATGAGATATTATTTCAATGTACGTAGATCTCGAATAAGTTTAGAAGTCGTATTGAAGCTGTGATTACTCGAAAAAAATTAACTGTAGTCCCATTTCTTTTGGCACCATATTTAATATCGACTTGTCTGGATAGCTCTTTAGCGTCTTTAAATTTGAGCACTTCGTTTTCAACGGTCAAAAAAGCGGCTAAATTAGCGGTGTACGAAGAAACCATGATTAAAGTGAAGAACCACCAAACACCGGCTGCTATACGAGTAGACGGCGAGCTAAGAACAAAAATTGAAATGCGTTTTTAAATCGTAATTGTAATTTCATGAATGCATTTAGCGTATATGATATACATAGGTGCAACATCGGAGCCTTGTTGCATAAGAGCGCCAATAGTAAACCAAAACGAATTACTGAGCGTAAATTGATTTTCTAGTTCTTTGGGTTCCTTGATACACGGGTACGGGTTTATCCATTCGTGCGGAGTGAGCCTAAACCAAGAAAATGACTAAATGTTGAAAGTTATCGATTTAGTATGAATATCAACATTTATTATTTCAAAATTTATTTCTTTTGTAATGTGAAAATAGTGTAAGATCAGAGACCAATGAGATTCTGATCGTTGACAAATTGCTTATAACTTGAGAATCTTGAATACGGTGCAATAGTTTTGATTTGGAAGGATTGATTAAATGAACCTTTATGGTCGTTATAATTCAATCTGAAGTATGAATGTCAATTATTCATCTGTATTTCTTATTATTATATTTTTTTTAGCGATTGAATGAAAGGTACATATGTTTTTATTTATGCAGTATAGTCTCAATGATTCAAGTTGTGATGTTGTGTTCATCTTCGTCTCTGATCTTTAACGGTGACGTATTAGCACCTCCCCATGATGAAAAATTGCAACGAAACACCGACGTAAGCTGTAACAACATAGAGCCATACATCCGTACTGAATGGAAATAAAAATGAAAACAAACTGGGAGTTTCCGTTGTAGGTTTGATGTAAAGTATGGCTATTCCTAAAACAAAAATGTTTTAAATTTTCAATCAAATTTCGTAATTACGTTGTAGATTTGTTTTAAAAGGTCAATTTACAAATACCAAGATCCATGTAAGGTGTCGAAAAATCGATATATAAAGCTCTTTCTCTGGAC